>OZ038383.1:5597929-5780429 GCA_964036045.1 Eutreptiella sp. 'Long Island Sound 2002'
AGTTGGCTGTGAGTGCTGCTGTGGAGTCGGTCGCGAGAAGTACGGTGCCGCTCCAGCCGCCAAGGAGGAAGTAGAGTGCTATCTTGGCCAACCACTCCGCGTCCGTGGAGTGGCCTGAGCAGGACTGCACGCCGAACCACAGGCGGTAGAAAACGCCGACGTCGGGGTGCCACAGAACGATCCCGGCTCCCAGCCTGTGGTCAGTTTGGCTGCCGTCTGTGGCGGCGACGATGTGTTGTGCGGAGCAGAGGTGGGTGACGTCGCCCGAGCTTTGGAAGAGGACGTCATGGAGGGCCGGGGAGGGGCATGGGTGCAGCGCGACCTCCAGGGGGAGTAGCTGTTGGCGCAGGCGTGCCCCTTCGGGGAGCCAGCTGGCGCGGGGGGGAAGCGTGACGTGCAGATGGGCCGCGGCGACAACCAGGAGGTTGGTGCTCCATGATGCCCGCAAGTAGGACGTGAGTAGGTGCAGGAGGGACCGCAGGGCCAGGTCAGGGGTGCCAAAACCGCCTGAAGATAAGGGCAGGCGGAGGAGGGACCTGTGGACCCAGGGGGGCAGGCGGTACGCCGCTGAGTAGATGTTGTCTGTGACCCGCTGGTGGGGGCGCAGGGAGTCGGGGGGGAACAGGACGCCGCTGGCTACGTAGTCCAGGACCGAAAGCCCAAAAGAGTGCAGGGATCGGAGGCGCAGCACTGGGGCAGCAGGGCTGCGGTCTGTGGATTTGTGGACTCTGCGCAAGGCGGCGAGGGACTTGTTGGCTGCCTTGAGGAGGGGGAGTTCGGGGAGAAGGGGGATACCTACGAGCTCGGGCGGCGTGGTGCTGGTGAACATCTCCGTGTCTGGGACTGGACTGCGCTCCAGGGTGATGCCCTGATGCCCCAGGCGGGCGAGGAAATACTCCAGCTTGTCGGGGTGCACGATGCGCCCGGCTCGCCGGGAGGCGTCTCGGCTGGCGTCGGCCATGCCGACTACCTCGGGGAGAGTGGGGGCCAGGAAGCGCCGGTCATCGCTGTAGACGAGCGTGGTGGCCGGGAGTGAGGCGCTGTGTCCTGGAAGGTGTAGTGGGAGCGATACGGACCTGTTAACGGGGAGGGAGAGGGTGAGGACGTGGCTGGGTGCTTGATAGTGAAGGGCCGCGAAGGCGTCTCCCTGATTGCCGCCTTCCCCTGTGGAGAAAGGGGGGGCGAACCCCTCCCGAGTGATCACTCGGATGACGAGGCGGCTGTAGAAAGAGTGCGCCCAGTGGGAGTAGTCCCACACGTGGGGGAGGCAGTGGAGGAGGTGCTGCGTGAACTCCCGCACGACGCGCAAGTATGCGTCGGACTCGTCCCATTCGCAGATCGCGCAGGAGCCGTGCTCGAGGAGACTGACGTAGACCGCCGCGCGGCCCACCAGCACCATGAAGGCTGAGCTCAGGCCGGTGCGATACGAGAATACGACGGGGGTGTACGCTCCCGATATCTCTAGGTTGGCGGCGAGCCGATCGGAGGCGATGCCCGACAGCGTCCCGGATGCTGCGGACTCGACGTCGACCGGGCGGAAGGAGCGGGCGAGGTGCCGGGGCAGGGGCTTGCTGGGCTTGCCCTTGTAGATGCCATACCTAACTGTCTCGTTGAGGACGGTGGGGGTGCCGGCCTCCGCCTGAAGCAGGGAGTGGTGCAGGCCTTGCTGTACTCCCCCCCCCGCTCGGAAAAGAAGGGAGCGCGTGACGTTGTCGGAGGAGACCACTAGGGTGCGCTTGCCGAGGCGCCGACGGGCCAGGGACTCTGGGGTCAGCAGTGGGGGGGAGTTGAGGGCCTGGAGGTAGGCCCGGGGTGTGTCTGGGTGGTCCGGGGGGAGGTCTGCCCGCAGCAGGGCCAGCAGGTGGACCGTCGGCAGTTCGAGGGACGGGCGGCGCAGGGGTGCCCATGTTGATGTGTCGCAATGGGTGGCGAAGAACTGGTGGTCCAGCTGCAGGTGACGGTTGCAAGTCTGGGCCGAGGATTGCCTCAGGACTTCGTGGAGGCGGTCTTCCCTTGTGGGGAGGACGGCCTCTGGGCGGGGAAGGATGCCGCTGAACGGCTCCAAACGAGGGGAGCGACGGTGTGGGGACGGGGGAGGCTCCACGCGGACTCTCTTGTGGGCGCGAGGGGCTTCTGGGCGTTGAGACGGTGGGTCGGTCAACGAGCTGTTACCGACCCTCCAGGGCTCGCCGGTGGTCTCGTTCCTACAGGTCAGGGTGAGCTCCCAACCGTCTGGGTGTTGAAGGAGGCGCTTGTGGTGCGCCGCAAACAGGAAGGCGTGGACGGCGGGCGGTACCACGGCCATGCCCCAACCGCGCCTGCTGTCTGTGGTCGTGACGTAGACCGGGGTTCCCAGGGTGAGCGTGAGGGCGGCTGTCATGGCCTCCTGGTTGCCGCTCTGGAGGCCGGACACTCGGACAGTGTTGGGAGCGGACGTAGAGGGGGGAGGAGGCTGGTGCAGGGGTAGCAGGGACGTGGACAGGGGCTGGTGCACGGCGGTCGCGGTCGGGTGGATCGGGGCTCCGGCCGACGGTAGAGGGGCGGTGGGTGCCGCAATGGCGGTGCCGGGGCTGGCGGGGGGGGCGGACAGACCTGCTAAGAACCAGTCGTAGCTCGCCGTCTCATGGACGAGGGGCAGGAGCTGTTTGACCCGCTCCTGCAGCTGTTGGTAGTCGGCCGCTGTGCACAGACATGTCGGCTGACAAAGCTGGTGGATACCTTGGCGGAAGGTGGCGGCGTCCACGACATTGTGCAGGGCGGTGTAAGCTGTGAGGGGGAAGGACGGCGTGGAGGCCAGCTGGAGGGCCACAGAGGACCAGTTGATCCCCGGGCGAGCCGCATTTGCGGTGATGTGCGGTTGGATTGCCTGGAGGGCTGTGTTCTTGGCTGTCACGTTCAGGGAGGAGCCCAATTTCGCCGCAACTGTGGAGCTGAGGCGCTCCAGCTCCGGGCGCAGACGGTGCTTGTTGGCTTCTGGACAGAGGAGCCAAGCGTTCTTGACTGCGGGGACCAGAAGGGCCGCTGTGGTCGCCAAGTTGAGGAGCTGGGAGGCTTTGGGGGGGAGGTGTAGGTCCTTGATGATGATGAGGACGGCGCCGGCAACGTGGGAGGCCGAGGCGTCAGGGGCGGACGCCAGCCCATCGAGTAGGGAGAGAATGTCCTGGGAACTGGAGTGGGGGGCCTGTTCCAGAAACTGCTCCCACGTGGGCAGGGCGCTGCCTGGGGCCGCGAGTGCTGGGGCATTCGGCGGGGCGTGTTGCGGTTGCGGGGCGGCGGCGGGGTTGGGCGCTGCCCGCGCCTTGGTCTCCGCCGCGGCGAGGACGGTCAGAGCGGTGGGGAAAGTGGTGGAGCCGTCGCGCTCGCGTGCGCGGAGCTCCTGGTACCAAGTTTGAGCGCTGACGGGGCAAGGGGACGGTCGAAGGACTGGTGCTCCCCCAGGTCCGCCGGCTCCGTCGTTGATGGCTTGGATCTGCGGGCAGCGAAGGGGGAAGCCGGTGTGCTGCGCTGCCCACTGGGAAAGCCAGTGGAGAAGAGGGACGCGTAGAATGACGGGCTTGATGGGACGGAGGTTGGACAGGATCTCGAGGAGGGTCTTAAAATCCAGGCCGCGCACTGGTCCGTCGCCGAACGGGGTGCAGTGCTGAGCGGCTCCGCGAACCACTTCATGGCGCCGTGACTCGGTGGCGCCGGCTGCCCAGTCGATGAGGAGCTCGAGGGCGGATCGGAACGATAACCACGAGCCAGGCAGGTGCTCCTCCAGCAAGCTTTGCTCAGCAGGGAGAAGCTGTCGTGTGACGCTCCACCACCACAGCATCACTGAGGCGGACAGGGCAGACACGTTCAGGTCTATGTCAAATACGTCGGTGCGGCCAGCGTGGTGACGTGCTGCGATCAGCAGCCGCTTGGCCACTGGATTGTACGAGAGGGACAGCAGAGGCCACGCATCAGCACAGCTGAGCTGCTCTCACTGCTCGTCCTGGGACAACTGGGTGAATGGGTGGGCCATGAGGTCTGTAGCGGAGAAGGCTGGGAGGCGAAATGAGCGGCAGTGAGAGTGTGCTGGTGCTGCCTGGGCGCGCTAACGATTGCTGTGGCGTGTTGCGCGCTGATGTGCCGCGGTCGTGCGCGCTCTGTCTAAGGCTGGCTGTGCGCGCTGTGCTGCTGGGCGGCGCACGGTGTCGGCGCGTTGGGGGCAGCGTGCCCGTTGTGGACGATGGTGAGGGCGCGCTGTGGCGCGGGCGTACGCAGCCCGCTCCGCTTGGTCTGTGACCCTGCAGAGGGGCGCGTACATGCGGCGGTGTCCGGGGCGGGCGCAGGGGGAGGGGTGCAGGGGGGGGGGGGGGCGCCTCACCACAGGCTCTTGGCGCCTCCCCCTGGGGTTGGGTCCCTCACCATGAGGCTGTTGGGGCCTGGGCTGGCGGGCCTCACCACAGGCTTTTGGCCGCACCCTCTGGGGGGGAGCATCTGGTGCCCACAGGGCATCCTGATGGGGGGGTGCTCTGCTGTAGGTGACCACAGGTCACTGGAGGCTGATTTAACTGGGGGCTCATGTTAATTCATGGCCCAGGGCGCATGGGGGAGGGTCCCAACTCTCGCCCCCGGAGGTTCTTGACTGCTGTTGGGGGGGGGGGGGGTTCGCGGTGTTTCCTGTTTTGGGAGGTGAGCTGCCTCCCACGGCAAAACCCAGGCGGCCTCTTCGCTCTGGGGAACCTCCGCAGGGGGGTGCGCGGGGGTGTGCGGGGGTGCGCGGGGGGTGCGCGGAGGCGCGCGGGGGTGCGCGGAGGTGTGCGGGGGTGCCCGGGGGTGCGTGGGGGTGCGCGGGGGGTGCGCGGGGGCACGCGGGGGTGCGCAGGGGTGCGCGGAGGTGTGCGGGGTTGCGCGGGGGTGCGCGGGGGTGCTCGGGGGCGCGCGGGAGTGCGTGGGGGTGCGCGGGGGGTGCGCAGGGGTGCGTGGGGGGTGCGCGGGGGTGCGCGGGGGTGCGCGGGGGTGTGGGGGGGGGTGCGCGGGGGTGCGCAGGGGTGCGCGGGGGTGCGCGGGGGTGCGCGGGGGTGTGCGGGGGTGTGCGGGGGTGCGCGGGGGTGCGCGGGGGTGCGCGGGGGTGTGCGGGGATGCGCGGGGGTGCGCGGGGGTGTGCGGGGGTGTGCGGGGGTGCGCGGGGGTGCGCGGGGGTGCTCGGGGGTGTGTGGGGGTGCGCGGGGGGTGCGCGGGGGTGCGCGGGGCTGCGCGGGGATGTGCGGGGGCGCGCGGGGGTGCGCGGGGGTGCGCGGAGGTGTGCGGGGGTGCGCGGGGGTGCGTGGGGGTGCGCGGGGGGTGCGCGGGGGTGCGCGGGGGTGCGCGGGGGTGCGCGGAGGTGTGCGGGGGTGCGCGGGGGTGCGCGGGGGTGCGCGGGGGTGCGCGGGGGTGCGCGGGGGTGCGCGAGGGTGCGCGGGGGTGCGCGGGGGTGCGCGGGGGTGTGCGGGGGTTGCGCGGGGGTGCGCGGGGGTGCGCGGGGCTGCGCGGGGGTGCTTGGGGGTGCGCGGGGGTGCTCGGGGGCGCGCGGGGGTGCGTGGGGGTGCGCAGGGGGTGCGCGGGGGTGCGCGGGGGTGCGCGGGGATGTGCGGGGGCGCGCGGGGTTGCGCGGGGGTGCGCGGAGGTGTGCGGGGGTGCGCGGGGGTGCGTGGGGGTGCGCGGGGGGTGCGCGGGGGCGCGCGGGGGTGCGCGGGGGTGCGCGGAGGTGTGCGGGGGTGCGCGGGGTGCGCGGGGGCGCGCGGGGGTGCGTGGGGGTGCGCAGGGGGTGCGCGGGGGTGCGTGGGGGGTGCGCGGGGGTGTGCGGGGGTTGCGCGGGGGTGCGCGGGGGTGCGCGGGGCTGCGCGGGGGTGCTTGGGGGTGCGCGGGGGTGCGCGGGGGTGCTCGGGGGCGCGCGGGGGTGCGTGGGGGTGCGCAGGGGGTGCGTGGGGGTGCGTGGGGGTGCGCGGGGGTGCGCGGGGGTGCGCGGGGGTGTGCGGGGGTGCGCGGGGGTGCGTGGGGGTGCGCGGGGGTGCGCGGGGGTGCGCGGGGGTGCGCGGGGGTGCTCGGGGGCGCGCGGGGGTGCGCGGGGGTGCGCGGGGGTGCGCGGGGGTGCGCGGGGGTGCGTGGGGATGCGTGGGGGTGCGCGGGGGTGCGTGGGGGTGCGCGGGGGTGTGCGGGGGTGCGCGGGGGTGCGCGGGGGTGCGTGGGGGTGCGCGGGGGTGCGCGGGGGTGCGCGGGGGCGCGCGGGGGTGCGTGGGGGTGCGCGGGGGTGCGTGGGGGTGCGCGGGGGTGTGCGGGGGGTGCGCGGGGGTGCGCGCGGGTGCGCGCGGGTGCGCGGGGGTGCGCGGGGGCGCGCGGGGGTGCGCGGGGGTGCGCGGGGGTGCGCGGGGGGTGCGCGGGGGTGCGCGGGGGCGCGCGGGGGTGCGCGGGGGTGCGTGGGGGTGCGCGGGGGTGCGCGGGGGTGCGCGGGGGTGCGCGGGGGTGCGCGGGGGTGCGCGGGGGTGCGCGGGGGTGCGCGGGGGTGCGCGGGGGTGCGCGGGGGTGCGTGGGGGTGCGCGGGGGTGCGTGGGGGTGCGCGGGGGTGCGCGGGGGTGCGCGGGGATGCGCGGGGGTGCGCGGGGGTGCGTGGGGGTGCGCGGGGGTGCGCGGGGGCGCGCGGGGGTGCGCGGGGGTGCGTGGGGATGCGCGGGGGTGCGCGGGGGTGCGCGGGGGTGCGCGGGGGCGCGCGGGGGTGCGCGGGGGTGCGCGGGGGTGCGCGAGGGTGCGCGGGGGTGCGCGGGGGTGCGCGGGGGTGCGCGGGGGTGCGCGGGGGTGCGTGGGGGTGCGTGGGGGTGTAAAAGCCCTGCTGAAGTAGTGAAGGTGCACAGGCGTTTCGTGCCTGCCCCCCTCTCAAAACGCAGAAGGCGTCGGGTTGGCGGTCTGCGGCGGGTGCTCGCCGTGAGCGGCTAACCAGTGCAGAATAGGGCAGCCTTATTGTTGCTGACCGGACCAGCCCTGCTCCCTGTCATTCCTGCGTTACAGAAAGGCGCCTGGTGGCGGCATGTGTACGTCGTTCTGCCCTTGACGTGTTGCCTGACCGAAGCTTCGTGACACTCGGAGCTGGTCTCGCTGTTTCTGTTTTGTGGACCTGTGTGCGACTCAGTGCCTCAATTTCGCACCGTTTGCTTTGCTCTTCTCCAGCCGCTCTGGCTGCAGCGGTGGCCATGCTGCAGAAGGAGCCGAAGGAGGACACGCCGCTGCTGCACGAGAGCTTCAGCAGCAGAGGTGGGTCCCAGCACGCGGATTCGAGCCCCAGTCCCGCGCTGAAGAAGCGGCCGAGTCGACTGATCGCGGACTTTTAGACGTCACACGGACCGTTTCCGGCTGCTGGCAAGGCGGCTGTTTGGTGGGGCTGGCGTGGTCGATGGTGGTGCTGCTGGGTGCTGCCTCGGGGTGGTGTTCTCTGGACGGTGGTGGAGGTGGAGGCAGCCTCTGGTTGCCTGGGGGATGAGGAGGAGGAGGAGGAGGGAGAGGATTAGTGCACGGTGATCGGCCGCCCACTACATCAAAGTCTGGTCTCGTGATGGACCTTTGACGAATCCCCTGCGCTCCGCCTCAGCTCAGGCATACGCTGGAAGTGCTGCGGGTACAAATGACACTGCCTCCGGGAGACCTTCCGGTTGGCCGTGTCCCACACACCCTTCCCCTGGACGCCCCAACTCAGAGCCTAAGAGGGTACCAAAGGGCGTCCTTCCACACACACGTGGCGACTGCTGTTTGGTGGGGATGGCGTTGTCGATGGTCGTGCTGTGTGCTGCCTCGGGGTGGTGCTCTCTGGACGGTGGTGGAGCTCGAGGTAGCCTCTGGTTGAGTGGGGGGGGGGGGGGGCTGACTCCTGCACAACGGAAGCGCACGGCGCTGGTCGGTTTCGGGGGGGGGGGGGGGGCATTTCTCTTTTGTTTCTTTGCTTTGCCCGTTCGCTATTCGACGTGCCCCGGTGGGGGCCTCAGATGGCAGTCTCCCTGGAGCTGCCGCCAACCACTTCCCGAACATGACCAACGCCCCTTGGCCTCTGCCCGCGTCATGAGGCCAAAGCCCGGGCGGACCTGGCACACTGCCGCCGGTGGGGCAGTGCTGCTGGTGGGGGCATTGGCTTGGCTCAGCCTGGGATGGTCGGTACGCACAGCTGCCAAGCAGGTCACACGTCCTCTTTGGCTGTCACTTAGTGGGTCAGACAAACTCAAAGCTGTTGGCAACCGCCGGAAACCGCCGACCGGGTCGCTGGACTGGGCCAAACTTAGCCGCAGCTAGCCTGTCGGCCGACTAGCTGGGCAGCTGGCTGGGTGGCGGGCCCGGCTGCGCACACACTTGACTGCAACAGATCTGTATGAAGTCTTCTGCCGGCAATTTTGAAGCTGTGGTATGGGTTCCGTTTGATGGGGTCAGCGCATTGTACGCAGCGCCCTCGGTTTTGCGAATTTCAGTCTCAGCGTGGAGGGGGCCTGGGTTTGGTTTAAGGCTTGGCCTACCCTACAGGATGGGTGGGTTTTTCGGAGACTTCGCGGGGGGTGGGGGGCTGGGGGTCAAACGGAACCCCCGCCCCCTTTTGGGGGTGGGTCATTTTGGGGGTGTTTGGGGTCAGCGCCGGAACAAAATGTTTGCCCCTTTTTGCCTTTGATTGAGTGGCTGGGGGGCCTGGTGGGTGGGTGGCTGCCCAACGCCCCCCCAGTGATCCAGCCAATGATCCTGAGGATAAGAACCCCCTGTGGTGGGTGTGAGCGTCGACCAGGGGGGGGTCGTCCTTGCTCAAAGATCCGCGACGCTGGCATTGCACGGGCAGAGGGGTCTCGCGGGGAGGGCGCCGCAAACACAGCGTCGGGTCCAGTCGTTGGTGTCTGAAGGGCCCACCTGCTCACAACCTGGCAGGCTTGTTACCTGAGCGCCCTCATACATAACACGGGTGCCTCCACCGCCAAGGGACCCCCCCCCCCTTTGAGGGAACGTGCTATCCGGATGGGGCAGGCACACCCCTGCCACATCAAATGTCCACGCGTGCCTGGGCAACTCCTCGCGGAGAGTAGCCCATCCTCATTGCGGCAGCCGCTGGATGAGCCTAGGGCAGCACAGCCTCTGTGCCCCCCAGCACTACCTGGTCCTGTTGACCTCCGGGGTGCCGCTGAAGGGTGTTGTTGATGGATGCTGCCAAGGCCGTGCCTTTGAATGCATCGATGATTCCGCCGCTCTCGCGGCGGACCCATTGGGGTCTGTGGCGTAGAAAAGGCCGAGGAGTCCATCCCATTCCATCCCATCCCCCGGGTGAGGCGTGTGGGGGTGGGGCGCGTTTGGGTCTCTGGGTTTTCCAACAATCTGGGCGAGTGGGCATCTCAAACCCCCCCTCCCCCCCCCTGTGGGTAATCAAGCACAACATTGGGCGGGCCTTGTACGATCGCAGACACCGGTAATTTTGGTTGGTTCGGCGCCTTGCTGATTGCCCTGTGCTGTGTTTGTGCAGACTTGCCCTGTCAACGGGGTGTGCCCTTTATATATGAGCTGTGTAGCAACCCACGGGCCCTCTGTGCGCTTGTTCTATCCCGTGCCGTTGGTCCCCTCTACTGCACATCATTGCACTGCAACACGATGCCGCGCTGTGCCTGTACCTGCTCAGGCATTGCGCTGGCAGCACGGCCAGAAAAGGTCAGTAGTTGTGCTTGAATGGGAGGGAGGCTAGTGGGAGGTCTCCGAGCGGTTACTGGCCGCTGGAAAAGCGGTTTGGGGGGGGGGGGGCAGATCCTGACGGTTACCAAACGCTCGGAGGGCGCCTGGCGAGCGCAAAAGGCCATGCAGAGGAATGGGCAATCACTCCACGCCCTTTTCCTTGTGTCGACGTGAGCACTCGGTATTCAATGGGGTGGCACTGCCATCCACTTTGACCCGGGCATTTGTTTGAAGTTGGCTTCCGAAATCCGCCGGAAGTTCCCCTAAGGAAGTGCACGAGGCTACGTCCAGCAGGGATTTTTCATCTGACGGACAACATACTGTACGGAGGCACATCACGCACGGCAAGGCCCTCCTGCCACAGCTGCCAAGCGGGTCACGCAAACTCAAAGCTGTGGGCAACCGCCGGAAACCCCCAACCGGTTGCTGGCTCGCCGGCCCCGCCGTCCAGGAACTCCTTTTTCTTAACCCCCACAAATGCACTTCAAACGATCCCATATAGCGTGGGTCAAGTCCAGGCCATGCGGTGCACTGTCGTGTCAGAATGAAACGTGCCATTGGGGGGGAGGGAGTATGCAGGAGCGGTAGGCGGTACAGCGGGGTCACCGGAACCCCATGTGAGATGTGTCCGTGTAGATCCACGTGGTCCGGCGACTGGGAGAGCTGCATCGGATGGATCTGATGGCGTCGTGGGGTGTGGGGCCAGGCAGACATGTTCTGCGACATAGACCTGGCCAACGGGGGCGGCCTGTTCGAATCCAGACCCCCCTCCAAAGGCTTCGGACCCGGTTTTCTGCAATTTGAGATTTCGGGGACAACTGTTGGCGCCGAAGGCGCTGGAAAATTTTTTGGCCTCCCGAGGGGGAAAGCTCTTTTTTAACCCTATGTTTCTATGCTCAAAATACTCAGAATTTTGTGGAGAAGTCAAAAATGGGCGAAAAACACGAAACCTCGGACCGTGGCTGATGGGAGCCTGAGCTGACAGGCAATTTTTTTTGAAAAAGGATTTTACCCCCACTTGTGTGTGTCCAAAATGATCAGCGCGTCATGGCGATCATTTTGAGGCAGGTATGTTGGGGTCCCCACCGACCCGCGGCGGCTGACCAGCCGACCGAGCTAGCCCCCCAGTCCGGACCCCCAAAAGCGGTTGGGTGTCAATGTTCGAACGGGCCGCCCCCTTTGGACCTGGCAACCGGACACCGAGGGTTTTCGGCAAGGCCAGGGAAGCGGGGCAGGTACGTGAGGTGCCGTGTGCGTGCAGCGCACAGTCCATGACATGTTTGGCATCAAATCAGGTAAATTGCCCAGAGTCTTAACAAGTATGCACAACATCAGAACCCGACGGGGACAGGAGCTGCTGCTTGAGGAATAGCTTTTGGCGCAGTAGACTGGATCTGGATGCCACTTGCATGACCGTGACCAATCACCCAGTCAAATGGACTGTCACTAAGTCTGCCGATCCCCCCCCCCCCCCAATTGTTGTTCCTTCGGGGCAGCACGATTCGATGACAGCTTCGGGCAATCGCGCCCGGAGGGCATTCTGGGCTCATGAACCTGTGTCTGGGCCTCCACCACGTGGGTCCTGAGCCTAACCCCCTACAAGTCTGCAAGTGATCGGGTTTCCCCCCTTGTCTCAGATAAACATACGGAGGGTACGTCCCGCATCAGCTTCTAACCCAATTCCGTTGGTTCCAAATTGTGGATGTGGGCCAAGATTCTCGTTGTGTGCGCATTTTCGATTGTCTGTTCAGTCGCGCTGATACTGTCATGGGTTGGCTGCCTGACGTTTGCTTCGTTGTGGGTTGATGGTGATGAACCCCAAGTGGCGTTGGAACCGGTTGGGTCCAAGTGCCTCGAGAATGCAGGTTTATTTGCCGGCCACAAGATACGCCCTGTCCGAGAAGTAGAGGGCGTATGCACTGCACTAATTTGGGGCCAGTGTTGGACAAGGTGCGTGGCATTGGCCTACGCGTCCCGCTCAGTCATCGCCCATTTGGGCAGTTTTTAGAGACTTGTAGAAATCTTGCACTTGCATCACTTTTTCTGCATTCGCCGCGAACCCAAGCAATAATTCCATGGGACTCACTATTTTCAAGGTCACCGCAGAGTGGGCGTCTCTGCGCTGCTGGCGAATGCAATGCACACTGACATGTGTCCTTGGCGATGGTCGGAGTGCGCGGTTCAGTGAGTGCAGTATGCAGAATACACCCAAGTGGAGCTCAGCTGGAGCCCACCGAAGCGGACGTGGGCAACATGTGCAGCATGCACAGAAGCCATCACGCACGTGGTTGCAGGCACGAAGTGAGCAAGTCATGACAAAGAGCTTCTCCGTGCCCTGCATAAAAGGGGAGATAGGGCGTCACAGAGAGTCGGAGGTTGTAGGTCAAACGAATGTCGCACTTTATTGGAGAGTCGCATTTGGCTGAAGCACCTCCATTCCCGGCGTTTGCCACCCCTTCATACATAGATGCAGCAGCAGTTCACGTGTTGTTGACACCTTTCTGCAACCACCAGTTTCACACGATGCTTCTACTCATAAAGGCACCTCGGGCTGCAAGTCCTTGAGAAGGACTTCTCTCTTTAGTGGCTGTGTACATCCCGACTTTTTCAAGACGAAAGGCACATTCCCATGGCCTTTTTGAAGGAGAGTTCTCGCCTATTGTGCGCTTGCCCGGCTGCATCATGTGCACTCATTGCTGTCGAGGAGGTTAGAGACAAAGCTTGTGCCCTGGTTTCGTGTGACGCCTGAAGCCAGCAACCTCAGCCCTGCTGCACGACTGGATGGATTTGGCGTTGGTGCATTCCATCGCACAAGGGGCAAGAGGAGCCCCCACAGGGGGCCCACCGTGCGCTGTGCCCGCGCTGTGCGAAAAGTCGTCTGTTTTCCACCACCGGTAGCCACGGGTCCCAGGGTCTTGAGTTCTGCACGCCATGCTGTTTTGAATTGATCATGCATCCTTGTGTAGGTGGGTGGTTTTCAGGGGTGTTCCCAGGATAAGCAACGTAACAATTGGCGCCGTGCCCGCGCTGTGCGAAAACGCCCCCACAGTGTAGTACTTCGTGGCTGGCTCCTCCACGGCTTCTGCAGGCGGGCCTGCGCTTGAAGGGGGGAACGTGACCCCCCCCCGAACCGTACTTGTCGGTTCCACTCCAACTGTATCCTTACACCTCCAAATGCGGTTGCAACGGTTTTGTGGCCGCCGCCTCCTGCCCCCCCTACCGCTTTCCCAACCGTCGGCAACTGGTTTCAAAGGCGTTCGCTGCAATGCCTTGTTACCCCCCTCTCCCCCAAGCGCGGGCCTGTACAGGCCCATAAAACAATCAGATCATTATCAGGTCCAGGCACAGGGGTTCTATCGAACCTCACGCCAAACCGATTGTGCTCTGCCGGGGTGCCTTGAGGAATGAGTCGCAAATGAGGCCAAATTTGACCAATGTCGACCCTCAGATTAAAGGCGATTGTTGGATCGACCCCATACCACGTATTGTGTTCAGTGCACCCGGGATCCCGTTCCTCATCAAAGGATCTGAGTTGACCAAAGCGACCTGTGGGGTGATAGGGTTCCCTCCGCTACAACGGCCGGGAGAAGAGGTATTGAGGTAGTGCCTGGAACCCGCGCCTGGTTTGGCACCACATCTATCACTCGCCCTCCGGCACTACCACAGTCCATTCCGTCCACAGGCCGTATTCACTCAGGGCGGAGTAGGAATTGTCCAACAGGCTTTGGGGCTGGGGCACAGATGGCCAGTTCTGGTCGGTCGATGGCATCCATGTCAAAGAAAAAGCTCTTGTCGAAAGCAAGGAAGGCGGGAAAACCTGGGAAGAAACGGGGGGAGTGGAGGAGAAGTGTGCAAAAATGATATCAGCATTGATGCTGCTCCGAAGTGCCCCTGGTCGCATTGCGCCTTGCAAGAGCTACGCCAGTAAGAAAGGCTACGTTTGAAGGGCGTGTTGTATCCCCCCATTCCCCTTGCGGCGATGACTGTCAGTTCCCCCAACCGCTTTCTGTCTGCCCCCTAGTGCCCTCCAACCGTTTTGCAACCGCCAGCATGGTCCCCCGAATGTCGTGCCCATTAGGGCAGCCCACTGCCACGCGCTGGGCCTATCCAAACGGTCTGCCCTGGGACGGGCTGCTCAGGAAGTGGTAACTGAACACTGGGCCCGAATTTCACTGCACGCTGCAGTTGGTGGTCAGGCTGAAGGAGTCTTTAGCTGGACAATGGCGTGTTGGTGCTGATGGTTGCGAGATGGGGTGGTTGCTCCTTTCTGTGCCCAAATGGGGGTGGCTGTCCTGTGGCCACTCTACGCCCGCCCTGTGCCGCATGCCTTTCCGCACGGATACGCAGGTTTCCTTTGAATACCCATGTCCGCAGCCCGCACCTCGCCATACTACCACACGCTGCCCCTTCAGCCACACCCTCCCACCGCCGGCACACCGAAACCGGCATGTCACGTGGTCGCCCTTGCCTGCGCCACAACCTTTGTGCTGGCCCTCTTGGCGCTGCTCGCCGCCACTGCGCTCGACTCGTCTGCCTCCTTGTGGCGGTCGACCCCCTTGTTCCGCGCTGTCGAGCCCCCCGTGGCTCACACGCTTGGCGCTCCTCGACCGCTTACCAGCGCGCCCCTCGACGCGGCCCTGCGGGGGCAGCCCCTGAAGGTTGGGAGCACTGCGCTGTCGGCGGCCCGAGAGCCAGTCCGAGAGATCGATCCTTCGCTGTATTTCGTCAAGAGGCTGACGAAGGACGACGTGGAGTACAGCTTTGCCCGATCCGGGGGCGCCGGGGGCCAGAACGTGAACAAGGTCAACACGAAAGTGGACATGCGCTTCAAGCTCAACGCCCACTCATGGCTCGGCGCGGAGGTCAAGAAGGAGCTCTACCGCAGCGAAGGGGGCCGCATCAATGCGGCGGGGGAGTTGCAGGTCCAAAGCACCGCGGAGCGAAGCCAACTGAAGAACATTGACGACGCCTTGAGGAAGCTCCAGGACATCCTGGACGGTGCCGCGGAGCGGGCGCGGCCCACCATTGCGACCGCGGCCGGGCAGGCAAAGATCAAGAAGCAGAAGAAGAAGGCCAATGAAAGGCGGTTGGACCAGAAGAAGCGACAGGGGAAGAAGAAGTCCGACCGTCGGGAGGGCAGGCGCGGGGGCTATTAGACGTAGGGTCAGCGGGGGAGGGGCGGCTCAACAACCAAGTTCGGTCCTCCTTCTTCTGCGTCTGTTTTGCGGAGAACTGGGTTCTAAAGCTTTGGTGGTTCTCACGCCGTTGGGATGCACGGAAATAATATTGGTGTCATGGTTTTCTTGGGGTTGGGGTTGGGGGTTTTGCAGCCCAATGAAACAATGCCGAAAAGACACTGTGGCCGTATTGTGATTTGATCAAGCTATGGTTGGGCTGTCTGCTGGTTACGGCTGAGTACTGGTGTTGTGGCAGACATCGTAATGGTAGTTGTATCTGGAGGGTAAGGGGGCTCACCTTGGTAGATCCATCCCTGGTTTGAGCACAGAGTGTGCACAGTCCATGTACTACAACTATTTGGCCATCTGGGCAGACTAAGCACCCATGGTTTGCGTCACTTGTGGGACAGAGAATTGATGTCTCCATGTGCTACCACTCAAGGACGGTTGCAAATGTGGTGTTGTATGCATCCACCCTCTCAGATGTACTTTCTTGACATCCAGGGGGATCCCGTTTGAGTATCTGCAATCGAGCACCTCAATGCTTTGCTACCCCTGCTTTCCCTCTCCCCGTACCTCATGCATTCTGCACAGGGCTCTGGTGGATGTAGAGGATACTTCCAGAGAATAACAGGGACGGGGAAGAGGTTCTTGAGGGTGGCAGTGGCGAGCGTGCAGGGCGACCGCTCAACAGCTGGATGCCCAGGTAAGGGAGGGGCCAGGAGGACCGCACAGTATTCCGCCGTGGGCAGGACAACACCGGGGTCAAGAGGGAGGATAGGCGGTGGATGGGGTGGTAGAGGCCAAGAGGGTTGTTGGGGCTGCACAGGCAACGATGGCTGGACATGGATATGTGGGCCGCATGCCAGGCTGCAGTGTGCTGCTTGCGCTGTGTCAGGCACTGCTGCACAATGGGCCACAATGGGCACCCACGCCACCCCAGCCAAGCCTGGGCAGGGGCACCAGCGGATGGCCAGATGCAAAACGTCAGGCCACACACCTGGAGCCCAACGCAACAGGCAAGGGGCCTCGACGGAGCGAACCCATGGGAGAACAGTGGCGATGTGCAAGCGTGCCATTGCAGAGGGACGCCAGCATAGGTCAGCAGGGTCAAAGCAGTCTTGGGCTCTCTGGCCATGCTGTGCCTGGCAGCAGCACCGCCAGTAGATCCAGGAACCCAGGGTCTGGCCCAATCCCCTTGGTGAGACCCTCCCTCAGTTGAGGGTTATGTGACCTCCCGAGGGGCACATCACGCTGTGCTTCATGGGCTGCTGTCCTTCATCTTCGCTCTGACCTGCGTGCCATCTTTTCCCCCTTGTCTGGGGCGTCAGACACACACAGACACACACAAACACGAATACTCCGCAGCCACTGAAGGGACGGTCTGCTATTCCTCCTCCCCCCCTGGCCCCCGTGCCTCAGGGTATGGAAGAGGACAAGGATATACAGCCTCGCGCCTTGTTTCCACAGGGGCATGGGAGGGCGAGCACTGAACAAACATAATCCGGTCACTGTGCTGAGGTTCTGATTCAGCAGAAGGGGTGGACCACAGCCACATAGAGGACCGACTCTTGTGCCGGCTCAAATGTGTCTACTGCCCTCAGGATGGATCTCCCTTGTGAATAATACAGATGCTGCACTTGAGCTTAGCCGTCCACAAAATAGTCTCGGTTGTCTGTGCTTGTTGCCTTAGCCTGAGGGCACGTCGGCAACGTTGCTTTTCAGACGCTGGTTTTTGGGGGGGGGGGGCGTTTGGAAGGGTGGCAATGTTCGTGATTTTTTTGTGGGAAGTGTGTTCCAAAAGTAATGCCTGGTGTGCGTGCAGTGCATCGCTGTAAACGCCATAAGTTGATGGTTGATTGACGGCAGGAGGTGGTCAGTTGTCCATGCTGTTATATACTGGGAGGCTCCCGCCCGGATAGCTGGGAACCACAGTGCAACAATGCTGTTATATATGTGCACATTGCTTCTGATGGGGAGACCATTTGCAGTGTCCAACTGAAGCTAAAAGAAATGCACGGGGGGCTGCCCCTATACAGCCCCCAGCTTTGTCTGGGGTTGGCGTCTGTTTCAGAGCCAGATAGTTAGGCGTCCTTAGAAGATTTGGAGTTCCTGCTGCACAAGAGGGAAAAAAAGGTTTGAGGAAAAAGATGCACACCCACCCACCCACCCACCCACCCACACACACACACACACACACACACAGGCAGCTGAGCGGATGGCACACTTGCTGAAACCCATAGGGTTTCTGCAGGGCTGCCCCTTTGTGCACCTCTATACAACCTGTCTGATGCAGCATTGGTGACCAGAACCAAGTGGCTGATGAGCCTGGCAGGCAGGCAGGCAGGGGTTATAGGGGCCTAGCTGAGTGCCTGTATTCGAGGTTGTTGTCAATGGCACAGTCTTATCGTAAAGCTGATTGTAGCCTGGCAGGCATGCCAATGCCCACAAAGTGTTGTCAAGGTCTTCAGTTCCTTGGGCAATTTTGACACGTTGAGTCTCCTAAAACACGAATAGGCAAAGGGAGAAGGGGAAATTATTTAAGAAGGAATCAGTTTGCACACCTGCTTTTCCATATGGTATTGCATCCATGCATCTCTTTCAGTAACAAAATTACAGCCACCAACTATTGGGGATGCTGCAGGTGACCCGGTTCCACGCCAAGCTGATGAAGAACGTGCATCACTGCACTGCACTTGGACATGACCTTGAGGGCTGTATAGGTTGGCATAGAGACAGATACTTGGCCACCAAATTCCCCCACTCACAGGGTTATTCGGTCTTTGCACTGTCAGTTCCAAATGGTTTCCCGCTAATTCAGGCTGATTGGTGGCGCCTCAGAATTGTGCTTGAGTGAGGCATGGTTCAGTGGCCGACATCGTTTATGGGAAGAAGGGGTGTTTATACAATTCTTGTGGCCAAAGTGTTTGCTCTCCTGAGGGGCCATTTTGGGAGGGGAGAAAAATCAGGACGTCCTGGGTGTATAGCTACAAGAGGTAGTGCGCAGCATGTATGCTTCCCCGAGGTTAACAAGGCAAACCTTGTGTGTGCCAGCAGCACACTAGCATGTGGCTGTGGATCCGGTCAGCACATCAACAACCTCAGGCCCAACAAACGGCGAGCAGTGGAGCGCGCGCACCACCAACTCATCGGCCATCAACAGCCCGGAGGCATGCCTCCGCAAACTCAATCAAGTGCATTTTGAGCTCATTACCTGCACCTCTGTGAATACAATTAGCAATGGATTGAGCATCAGTTCATGTCCGGAGGTCTCAGTTTAGACATAGTTCAAGTTGTTTGCAGTAGCACGGGGGGATTATGCAACTGAATAAATTTGCATAATGGGCTTTTTCCATAATTTGAATGATCTTGCATCATTATGCAATTTGAATAATCTTGCATCATTATGGATGCATGAATCTGATCCTTGTTCCACAGCATCTTCGCCCTTTGATTCATGTGCACAGAAGTTTGGCAGGTGATGTGGAGACAGAGTATAGGCAAGTTTGCCGAACCATGCATGGCGTTTGACGAACATTCTCTTGTTCAATGGTGATGTTGAGAGCAGCTTCAATTTTGGGAGGAGGAAAAAAATCTAGTTGAAGTGACCCCCCCCCCCCCGCCTGGTGTGTGCAATGAATGTTCTTGATCTCATTGTGAAATACAATTTTCCAACTCTACTGAAGATGTACAATGAAGCCATGCAAGCTATCGAGAAACCAGATTCACTGCAACGAGAGGTAGTCAACCGCTGCAAAGAGCTCATCCACAATTATGCCATTGCTATTCGAATGACTGCTAAAATACTACAAATACTCAATTCCCATCCTGTCACACAAGGGTTAGCGAATTTAATAGCTCTTGGACCGAGCAATCGTTATGGGCACAGTTCGAAAAAAAGTAACACAATGCGACAGAAGAAGGTGCCAACCAATTAAAATCGGAATGGGGAACCATTGTGGGGCAAGTGCAAGAGGCGGAAGCTGCTATTATCAAAGTCATCAAAAACGTTGATGCCGAGTTGAATCAATTTATCCACGATGAGAAGGACACGATTGCCAAGCAATAGGAGGCATTAAGACAACAACATGAAAAGCTGCATGCACATTACACAAAAAATGAATGTACACGTGAGCCGGGAAGCACACCTTCCCAAGCCAGAGCCACGCGTTTGCGAGGAGCATTGTGACCAATGTTGCAGAGGCGATACGGAAAAATGAGCAAGCGCTGGAACTAGTTGTAGCCCTGCAAATAGTTGATATTTCAAACTTTGCAACACTATACTTCACCGGAATCACCGATGTTTTACTAGCCAAATTCTTTGAATCTCGGCTATTTAGGACCATCGGATAGCTTTTCGCTCAGTTGGCAGCCTGGTCTGTTCATGAAAATTGTGATACAAATTTTCCCATTGGAATTAATAAGCCAGATGTTCCCGTTCATTCTGTGCGATCAGGGCCAGCATTTCGGTCATGGTTGTAGTGCTCTTTGCAGCATGTTAGTCATGGTTGTTTTGTTGCAAAGTTTTTTACAAATTACTATATTGCAAAAGACCTGAATAATACAGTGTTCCCGCAACAATGGAAGTCAGAATAGAATAGTGCACGGTCCCTGCAGCAATACAGTCAAAAAGAAGTATGGCGATGCACCATCAATGCAATGTATTCAAATGTCTTCAAGGCATCGGGCACCACGACGCTCTGCCACGGCATTATAGTGAAGACACGTCGCTTTGTTGTACTTTTCAGATCATGCATGGCACAGGCTATAAAAAAAGACAACAGGAATAATATTGCAAACACGGGATCTGAAAAACTAGAGGTCGAAAACTGACAAACTACCAAAGCTTAAAACAGACTACAGGCACAATACAGTGGAATTCACTGCATGTATACATTAGTGCGCACGTGACTTCTGGTGTGCGCGCAAGCCTACTCACCACTGTTTACGCATGAACAAAGGAGCGCATCAAAAAGATAGCACATAATGCCAATGGTCTGAGTCCGACAAACCAAATTAATTGGACTCATGTTAATAGTCTATAGCAAAATCCTCAAGTCGGGTTACAACCAACCAAACAACGACGACTTGGACTTCAAAATCAATCAGTGGTAGACAAGGAATAATGGCAACGCCACATAATAGCACCCAATCATCGTTTTTTTGCAACACACTGCCCATTGTCCTAAAATGGGTGGTCATCAAAGGTGCGCCACACCATGCAGTTGCCCCCGTCCTCTACTCCGCACAAACGTTTGAACTACATGGAGGAGACCTCCACGCACTACAGTTGGTAATCGTTGACATTGACAAAACAAAGAACCCGGAACACAACATAGAGCTCCATGACCTCCCATTTGACGGCACTGATATCCTCCGGGCTTTGGCACAAATACTGCTCCCCAAAAACATGTGTGAAATGGGGGTGATAATTCAATTCCATGCACAATGCTCCGTCTTAAATGAATACTACGATATACAATACATCGTTGATGAAGAAGCAAGCAAAGCTTCAGCCCAACCTCCGAGTGAACGCTTAATTGATGTAAAAGGGTTCGAAAAATTGTTAATTCGGCAGTTTGACCCACCGCAGGAGATTATTTCACTTAATTAACGGCTGGCATGCTTCCCTTTTAGGGGTGGCTCCATAATCAAAGCACTGAATGATACTTTTTTGGCATTTGAATGGACACCTCCCAATAATAGAGTGGTCGGAAAACGGATCACTCATTGCCATCAATGTACCTAACACACGGCAAAGTGCCATGGTGAGCTTCAACCTTCGTGCGAAAGTGTCCATGAGCATACCGAAATGGATACGAGCAAAACTTGGTGAACAATGCAAAAATGCGAAGTGAAAAAATCATCATACACTACGGTTGAGGGAATGACATTGAAATCTAAAAACAACGTTTTTGCTAAAATGGACGTCGTACATGTTCCATGGGACTCGGTCAGGGGTCCGTTTCAAAGATCCCAGGGCTTCCATTTCTTGGACGAATAGGCATAGATTAGATTAGGATGGTGGACATAGGACTACGCTACCGGTGACACGGTGCCAGGCGTAGCGGAGATGCGCCGGTTGTCGATGGAACTCATATGGCTGTCGTACGATGTGCTTGAAGGTTGCTATGTTCTCGTTTCTGAAGTATTGATTCCCGCTGATTACTAAGTTCTTGGTACGACATGTATATGCTTATGGCTCTTGGTACGCCCACAGGGCATATTCTAGTACTAGCTGTTCGTTGATATCAGCATGAAGTATATGTTTGCTTGGTAACTTGTACCGTGTGTATGCACAAGCTGATTGTATTTATATATCATGTTGTGGATGGGTAGTAGTATAAAAGGAAGAGCATGATACATTTATTGGTGAATTTAATCCATGGATTCAATGTTTTCGGACGGTTTCAGATACCACCTATGCCCCCACAAAAAGTGTGCGTGACTGCTCCATTGGAGATCCGAGTTGGGGGGTGGCCTGCCATGAAAACTGAATATGAGCAACAGCTCAAAACTTGTCATTCTCGCAGCTAGAGTTTCTTTACCGTTCCTTTGTATGCGCAATAAGATTTATGTTGGATGAATCACATTGGCACCAAATCAACACAAAAGTCGCTTCACCTATGTTTTCTTTGGTTGTTAGTGGAGGGTACCTCACTGTTTTCCTTGAAATACCTTTGCAATGTACCATCCCCCTCCCTTGAAGACAATCACTTGGTATGCAAACCAACACAATAGATGTTGACTACAAAAAAAAATGGAAGTGACGGTCTCCCAGGGGGGGGGGGTGGGCTTGCAAAAAGTGGGAGATTGCAAAGGGGGGGGGCTGTAGGTAGTATTGGATGAGCCTCGAAAAAAAAAACATTGTAATGGGGACGTGATACAGGCTGAGATTGCTTGGATATTTCAAATAGGTCCAAAGGGCGGATATTGGCCAATTGTAGTTGACAAATGGGGGAATCTTTGCACTGCGCGCTACTTTTAGACTATGTTCCCCCCGAAGAGCCCCGAGGCACGCCCCTTGGAAACACCCTTAGAATTAGGCGACCCAAACTGGATTAGAGGGGACCTTGAGGGGGACCTTCCCGGTTCTTGTGTTAGTGGTGAAAGACCAGGGGCCTTTGGGAGGGAACTTGAATGTGTGTTGGGCAGCGGAGATGGAGGGCAGTCAGGTGGCAAGTCTAAACTTGGGATGGCAAAAGAGATGGCCTCCGTCTCCATCTCCGATTCACCACTCTCAACCCATCTTGGCAGTATTCCAAGTGGAGGGGTCTATCTTGGGCCGTCCCAACCACCGTGGGAGGAGGTGGCAGGCCATTGGAGCGGGTGCAGAACACCCTATCCCCAATTTTGAGATCCATGGAGAAAATGGGCCTGAGAAATGAGGAGGGAAGTATGATGTCCTATAGCAGGCACCCTCAAAGTGTATCACCATATCAATCAACCGAGAAAAAGAGTACATGTGGTGGAAATGGGCAAAAAATGTGTGCAAAAAAGTAGAAATGGGTGAAACAGGGTGAGCATCCAAAAATGCTAGATCCCCAATGCATCAAAACCTACTACCAAACAACAATGATGCCCAAAGTACCACAAAATATGGGTTTCTACTATGCCCAGACGCCCAAATAGTTGCACTGCGCGCGCACTGTGCTTAAGGCGCCCACAGTGAGTTGATTTGATCTGCATGCCCAAAAATCAACAAAATTGGACGATCTGTATTTGATTTGTCGTTTATTTTTTTCGGTCCAGACTAAGATCAGCTGGCGTAGCCTGGTCACTTCACAATGCTCAACAAACCTCTCGGAATCAAAGCTTAGAGCTGTCCAGTGCTACGATTTGTATTTAATTTGTCTTAACTGCATTTGAGAAATGCTGAAATCAAAAAGAAATAGACACTTACAAAATGATTGGGGCCTTATGTGGCCGCACTACATTGTGTACGTAATTTAATTACGTACAAAATTATTACGGTCCCTACACCTACTGTAGCTTGGACAAGGGCGTAGCTTATACAAAGGGGGGGAGGGTACCACCCCGCCCCCTTGTCCATCCCCCCGAGGGACAACGTTCTGGGGGGGGGGGGGGGATTGTGATGGCTCCCCCCTGTTGGGGGGGGGGGTGGACACCAGTGCAGACCAAACACTTATCAGCCCATACAATGGAGAATTCAGGGCAGGTCACTTGCTTGCTGTTGGTTGCCAAAGCTTTGGATACATACTGACATGCATAGATGCTCACAGTGTGAGGCACATAGTCCCCCCCCACCCCAGGGACGACGGTTTCCCCCCACCCTGGGGGGGGACTGTCGCCAAGTGAACGGGGGGGGGGGATGGACACCACTGCCGACCAACCACGTACTGGCGCATACCATGTAGAACTCATGGCCGGTCAGTTGCTTGCTGTAGGTCGTCCAAGGATCTGGGATACACACTGACATACATAGATGCTGATGGTGCAATGCACATAAGGCAAATAAGCAAAATTCTCACTGCACTGCATCCATTCATCAGTTTTTGACCTGCTTCTTCTTCTTGCAGTCCCTCTTCTCGCGGTCCCACAAAGTCTTGAACAACTGCACATGTTCATGGAAGCGCGGTCATGCACAACTTCAGTGGCACCACGTTTGTACACAATGGTTCTGTACTGTTCACCATGCGGAGAAGGGCCTTGCACAACAGCCAGCACAGGCTCCTTTGTGGAACGAACATAGCGCACAACAGCGCCTTGAGGGAACGGTTTCAGAGGTATGAAGAATGCAATGAGTCAGAACAAAGGAGGTGCACATGGGCTCTGACAACGAGGTCTCACAGTTTGAGCAGCCCTGTGCAATATGACACTGACACATTTTTTTTCTCTAGGAAATAGCCCGTGACGGTCCACCCCCCGGGGGCAGTATCTCACAGATGCAGGGGGTATCTCGGGGGTATCTCACAGGATTAGTGGTATCTCACAGGATTAGGGGTATCTCACAGATTTGGGGGGATGGACAAGGCGCAAGCAGGTCTCAAAGCGCTCTACACATGCACGTCCTGGTATGCATATGCAGCAATGGACAAGGGGGGGAAGGGTACCCTTCCCCCCTTGTCCAGCCCCCTGCCCCCAGGGGCGACGGTCCCCCCCAACCCCGGGGGGGGACTGTCGCTAAGTGATGGGGGAGTCACCAATCCCGACCAGCCACTCACCAGCACATACCATGCACAATTCATGGCCAGTCAGTTGCTTGCTGTAGGTCACCCAAGGATCTGCGATACACGTTTTTTTTTTTGCAGGAACTAGCAAGTGACGGTCCCCCCCCCAGGGGGGGGGGGGGGGCTGGACACAGGGGGGGGAGGGTACAAATAAGCAGAAATCTCAATGCACTACATCCATCCATCAGTTTTTTGGCCGCCCCTGCTGCTGAACAGGGACACTGTAATACTTCGTCTTATGGTCCCACAGAGTCCCGAACTGTTGCACATGTTGGTGGTTTTTCTGCACCCTGGTGTGCTATGTAGCTGTGAAGAGGTTCTGGTGAAGTCTGCCCAGATAACCTGCGGGTTGGGCAACACCGCTGAGGAGAAGTTGTCCTTTACCCGGAACATCCCGGAGGAAAAGTGGATCCCCACCCACTGTGCCCAAACCTGCACCCAAACATGCAAAGCAGCCGGTAGTGAAGCCCGCTGCAGCCAGCTTGTCCATCCATGTGATACTGATTCATTTTGGTTTGGAACTAGCCGGCGACCCCCCCCCCCCCCCCTGATCAGCAAATTCACACAGATGTTCCAGAGGAGAAAACTGTAGACTGTCAACTTGTACCGTCACAGACCATAAAAAAATTCCCAGTGACAATTCCCTAGCCACCCCTCCCTCCCCCGGACTGATGACGGGTGAAGACTGCGCAACGGGTATCTTTGGAAATCCATATCTTAACACCTTTGGGGTGAGATAGGGTGGCCAGAACAACACGAAGGGCGGTCATACATGGTAGTGTAGCACAGCTCATGCACAGCAGAGATTTAAATTTGTAGTGGAAGTAGGTGGTGGTTGGCACCGAACTGCAAGCATTCAGGGAACCATTGCAACTCTGTCAGCACGTTCAGAGCCTGCTGTCCCTGGTAACGTGACCCCTTCATAAACTCCAACAACAACAACAAACCAGGATTTGCTTTTTTTTTGTGGCTGGAAATGGCTCCCAGGCTGTTGTTGGCGTGCCCTGCAGTCGTGGACTGTGTGGCAGTGTTGCCATTGGGGTCCTGCAGCATGGGCTTCCGAACTTCTGCAGTTCCCATGGTCCGACACTTGATGCTGGTGAGGCAACTCTCGCCACTCCACAACGATAGCAGACACCTCTCAAAACTGACAGCCAATCCCCCCCCCCCCTTTCCGAAACCACCGGTGAAAGCACTGAAAATGACGGAACAACACCTCCTGTTGTTCTGAAATGGGCGTTGTTTGGGCGTACTGTTAAACGACATCAGCAGCACAACAATGCATCATTGAGGCTCAGTCCACGGAGGTGCATCAAAATCACGTCCTGAAGGGAGGGGCAAAAAGTGGCAGGACAGGGATCAGCATCCCTGAAATACCATTCCCAGCCCCGAATCACAGGAAACTCGTGATCTTCATGGACGACCAAAAAGAAAGAACCGTCTCATTCCAATTCCATGGTTCCAAAAAATTGCGAAACAGCACCTCAGGTTGTTCTGACAGAGGCGTTGTGCTTGCAGGCGGGGGGGGGGGGGTTCAGTAACTAATTCCCCTGAGGTATGCTGCAGCCGTGCACCTTCGTGACACTGGGGCTGCACATCAGTGCTCAGCACATTGCAGCGAGCCTTCCAGTAAATTCAAAATGCACAAAGTTCCGGCTGCTTGACGGCAAAACCAAAATGCTGCTTCCGTTGCAGGAAAGACACAAGTGGTCTGCCAAACTGATTCGTCAGGCACAGAAGCCAAGGCGTGCTCACACCGCCTCCGACAAGCAGTTCGTACAGGAAAGCCATCCACCAGCAGCCGCAGCAATCGATTCATTCAGAGGCCGAATTTTGCCGCACCCACCCACGCACGCACGCACGCACGCACGCACGCACGCACGCACGCACGCACGCACGCACACACACACACACACACACACACACACACACACACACACACACACACACACACACACACACACGCACGCACGCACACACACACACACACATACACACACACACACACACACACACACAGGAGGAGGAGGAGGAGATGCGGTCCCCCGGTAGGGCGCCCCCGCGGCACATCCCCATGGTGCCCGCCGGCCCCCCACGGTCTGGAAAGCGACCGGGAGGGAGGTTTCACCCCAACCCGTCCGGCTAAGCATCATGGCGGCGGCTCTCCTCTTCGTCTCCTCCCCTTGTCCCCTGGTCCGCGCTACGTGCATGCACCCGCCCTACACGTAGCCGGATCCCCTCCCAGGGGCACGGAATGGGGGGCGAGGCGGAGCGCCGGCTCCACTTCCGGCACGGTCCACCACCCCCCCAAGGGAAGGGGGACGCAGTCTCACGGGTGTGGGCCCTTAGCCGCCAGGTACTACCGACTGGGCGGCGTTTGGCCGGCGGATCACGGGGGCTTGGTCCGTGGCCCGGTCCCCCCCCCTCCCCCGGCGCACGGCACTTCTGCCGAAGGTGTCCGTGCGCGGGGCCATCCTCTAACCCTCCGGTCGTGTCCCCCCAATCCGCAGTGCCGCACGTCTGCGGAGGGGACACGCAAACCCCCGCCTCGGTGAATCCAAAGCGAAGGAGGCCCCCTCGCCTCAGCGGCGGGGGCCTCGGTGATCCCACAGCGAAGGAGGCCCCCTCGCCTCAGCGGCGGGGGCCTCGGTGTCCGAAAGCAAAGGAGGCCCCCTCGCCTCAGCGGAGGGGGCCTCGGTGGTCCCAAAGTCAAAGAGGCCCCCTCGCCTCAGCGGCGGGGGCCTCGGTGTCCCAAAGCAAAGGAGGCCCCCTCGCCTCAGCGGAGGGGGCCTCGGTGGTCCCAAAGTCAAAGAGGCCCCCTCGCCCCAGCGGCGGGGGCCTCGGTGGTCCCAAAGAGAAGGAGGCCCCCTCGCCTCAGCGGAGGGGGCCTCGGTAGTCCCAAAGCGAAGGAGGCCCCCTCGCCTCAGCGGCGGGGGCCTCGGTGTTCCCAAAGCCCAGGAGGCCCCCTCGCCTCAGCGGCGGGGGCCTCGGTGGTCCCAAAGCCAAAGAGGCCCCCTCGCCTCAGCAGCGGGGGCCTCGGTGATCCCACAGCGAAGGAGGCCCCCTCGCCTCAGCGGCGGGGGCCTCGGTGTCCGAAAGCAAAGGAGGCCCCCTCGCCTCAGCGGAGGGGGCCTCGGTGGTCCCAAAGTCAAAGAGGCCCCCTCGCCCCAGCGGCGGGGGCCTCGGTGGTCCCAAAGAGAAGGAGGCCCCCTCGCCTCAGCGGAGGGGGCCTCGGTAGTCCCAAAGCGAAGGAGGCCCCCTCGCCTCAGCGGCGGGGGCCTCGGTGTTCCCAAAGCCCAGGAGGCCCCCTCGCCTCAGCGGCGGGGGCCTCGGTGGTCCCAAAGCCAAAGAGGCCCCCTCGCCTCAGCAGCGGGGGCCTCGATGGTCCCAAAGCCAAAGAGGCCCCCTCGCCTCAGCGGCGGGGGCCTCGGTGGTCCCAAAGCGAAAGAGGCCCCCTCGCCTCAGCGGCGGGGGCCTCGGTGTTCCCAAAGCCAAGGAGGCCCTCTCGCCTCAGCGGAGGGGGCCTCGATGGTCCCAAAGCGAAGGAGGCCCCCTCGCCTCAGCGGCGGGGGCCTCGGTGGTCCCAAAGCCAAAGAGGCCCCCTCGCCTCAGCGGCGGGGGCCTCAGTGGTCCCAAAGCGAAGGAGGCCCCCTCGCCTCAGCGGCGGGGGCCTCGATGGTCCGAAAGCCAAGGAGGCCCTCTCGCCTCAGCGGAGGGGGCCTCGATGGTCCCAAAGCGAAAGAGGCCCCCTCGCCTCAGCGGCGGGGGCCTCAGTGGTCCCAAAGCGAAGGAGGCCCCCTCGCCTCAGCGGCGGGGGCCTCGATGGTCCGAAAGCCAAGTGTGCGGGAAGGATTAATACCTGGCGAACCCACGGGGCGTCCCTATCCCCCCGCGGCCCAGGCTGGACCGGAGGGACTCGGGTGTAACCGCCGCTGTGTGGGGGAAGGAAAAATACCTGGCGAACCCACGGGGCGACCCTATCCCCCCGCGGCCCAGGCTGGACCGGAGGGACTCGGGTGTAACCGCCGCTGTGTGGGGGAAGGAAAAATACCTGACGAAACCACGGGGCGTCCCTATCCCTCCGCGGCCCAGGCTGGACCGGAGGGACTCGGGTGTAACCGCCGCTGTGTGGGGGAAGGAAAAATACCTGACGACCCCACGGGGCGTCCCTATCCCTCCGCGGCCCAGGCTGGACCGGAGGGACTCGGGTGTAACCGCCGCTGTGTGGGGGAAGGAAAAATACCTGGCGAACCCACGGGGCGTCCCTATCCCTCCGCGGCCCAGGCTGGACCGGAGGGACTCGGGTGTAACCGCCGCTGTGTGGGGGAAGGAGAAATACCTGGCGAACCCACGGGGCGTCCCTATCCCCCCGCGGCCCAGGCTGGACCAGAGGGACTCGGGTGTAACCGCCGCTGTGTGGGGGAAGGAAAAATACCTGACGAACCCACGGGGCGTCCCTATCCCTCCGCGGCCCAGACTGGACCGGAGGGACTCGGGTGTAACCGCCGCTGTGTGGGGGAAGGAAAAATACCTGGCGAACCCACGGGGCGTCCCTATCCCCCCGCGGCCTAGGCTGGACCGGAGGGACTCGGGTGTAACCGCCGCTGTGTGGGGGAAGGAAAAATACCTGGCGAACCCACGGGGCGTCCCTATCCCTCCGCGGCCCAGGCTGGACCGGAGGGACTCGGGTGTAACCGCCGCTGTGTGGGGGAAGGAAAATTACCTGACGACCCCACGGGGCGTCCCTATCCCTCCGCGGCCCAGGCTGGACCGGAGGGACTCGGGTGTAACCGCCGCTGTGTGGGGGAAGGAAAAATACCTGGCGAACCCACGGGGCGTCCCTATCCCCCCGCGGCCCAGGCTGGACCGGAGGGACTCGGGTGTAACCGCCGCTGTGTGGGGGAAGGAGAAATACCTGGCGAACCCACGGGGCGTCCCTATCCCTCCGCGGCCCAGGCTGGACCGGAGGGACTCGGGTGTAACCGCCGCTGTGTGGGGGAAGGAAAAATACCTGGCGAACCCACGGGGCGTCCCTATCCCCCCGCGGCCCAGGCTGGACCGGAGGGACTCGGGTGTAACCGCCGCTGTGTGGGGGAAGGAAAAATACCTGGCGAACCCACGGGGCGTCCCTATCCCTCCGCGGCCCAGGCTGGACCGGAGGGACTCGGGTGTAACCGCCGCTGTGTGGGGGAAGGAGAAATACCTGGCGAACCCACGGGGCGTCCCTATCCCCCCGCGGCCCAGGCTGGACCGGAGGGACTCGGGTGTAACCGCCGCTGTATGGGGGAAGGAAAAATACCTGACGAACCCACGGGGCGTCCCTATCCCTCCGCGGCCCAGGCTGGACCGGAGGGACTCGGGTGTAACCGCCGCTGTGTGGGGGAAGGAAAAATACCTGACGAACCCACGGGGCGTCCCTATCCCTCCGCGGCCCAGGCTGGACCGGAGGGACTCGGGTGTAACCGCCGCTGTGTGGGGGAAGGAAAAATACCTGGCGAACCCACGGGGCGTCCCTATCCCTCCGCGGCCCAGGCTGGACCGGAGGGACTCGGGTGTAACCGCCGCTGTGTGGGGGAAGGAAAAATACCTGACGAAACCACGGGGCGTCCCTATCCCTCCGCGGCCCAGGCTGGACCGGAGGGACTCGGGTGTAACCGCCGCTGTGTGGGGGAAGGAGAAATACCTGGCGAACCCACGGGGCGTCCCTATCCCCCCGCGGCCCAGGCTGGACCGGAGGGACTCGGGTGTAACCGCCGCTGTGTGGGGGAAGGAAAAATATCTCACGAAACCACGGGGCGTCCCTATCCCTCCGCGGCCCAGACTGGACCGGAGGGACTCGGGTGTAACCGCCGCTGTGTGGGGGAAGGAAAAATACCTGGCGAACCCACGGGGCGTCCCTATCCCCCCGCGGCCCAGGCTGGACCGGAGGGACTCGGGTGTAACCGCCGCTGTGTGGGGGAAGGAAAAATACCTGGCGAACCCACGGGGCGTCCCTATCCCTCCGCGGCCCAGGCTGGACCGGAGGGACTCGGGTGTAACCGCCGCTGTGTGGGGGAAGGAGAAATACCTGGCGAACCCACGGGGCGTCCCTATCCCCCCGCGGCCCAGGCTGGACCAGAGGGACTCGGGTGTAACCGCCGCTGTGTGGGGGAAGGAAAAATACCTGACGAACCCACGGGGCGTCCCTATCCCTCCGCGGCCCAGACTGGACCGGAGGGACTCGGGTGTAACCGCCGCTGTGTGGGGGAAGGAAAAATACCTGGCGAACCCACGGGGCGTCCCTATCCCCCCGCGGCCTAGGCTGGACCGGAGGGACTCGGGTGTAACCGCCGCTGTGTGGGGGAAGGAAAAATACCTGGCGAACCCACGGGGCGTCCCTATCCCTCCGCGGCCCAGGCTGGACCGGAGGGACTCGGGTGTAACCGCCGCTGTGTGGGGGAAGGAAAATTACCTGACGACCCCACGGGGCGTCCCTATCCCTCCGCGGCCCAGGCTGGGGCGGAGGGACTCGGGTGTAACCGCCGCTGTGTGGGGGAAGGAAAAATACCTGGCGAACCCACGGGGCGTCCCTATCCCCCCGCGGCCCAGGCTGGACCGGAGGGACTCGGGTGTAACCGCCGCTGTGTGGGGGAAGGAGAAATACCTGGCGAACCCACGGGGCGTCCCTATCCCTCCGCGGCCCAGGCTGGACCGGAGGGACTCGGGTGTAACCGCCGCTGTGTGGGGGAAGGAAAAATACCTGGCGAACCCACGGGGCGTCCCTATCCCCCCGCGGCCCAGGCTGGACCGGAGGGACTCGGGTGTAACCGCCGCTGTGTGGGGGAAGGAAAAATACCTGGCGAACCCACGGGGCGTCCCTATCCCTCCGCGGCCCAGGCTGGACCGGAGGGACTCGGGTGTAACCGCCGCTGTGTGGGGGAAGGAGAAATACCTGGCGAACCCACGGGGCGTCCCTATCCCCCCGCGGCCCAGGCTGGACCGGAGGGACTCGGGTGTAACCGCCGCTGTGTGGGGGAAGGAAAATTACCTGACGAACCCACGGGGCGTCCCTATCCCTCCGCGGCCCAGGCTGGACCGGAGGGACTCGGGTGTAACCGCCGCTGTGTGGGGGAAGGAAAAATACCTGACGAACCCACGGGGCGTCCCTATCCCTCCGCGGCCCAGGCTGGACCGGAGGGACTCGGGTGTAACCGCCGCTGTGTGGGGGAAGGAAAAATACCTGACGACCCCACGGGGCGTCCCTATCCCTCCGCGGCCCAGGCTGGACCGGAGGGACTCGGGTGTAACCGCCGCTGTGTGGGGGAAGGAAAAATACCTGACGAAACCACGGGGCGTCCCTATCCCTCCGCGGCCCAGGCTGGACCGGAGGGACTCGGGTGTAACCGCCGCTGTGTGGGGGAAGGAGAAATACCTGGCGAACCCACGGGGCGTCCCTATCCCCCCGCGGCCCAGGCTGGACCGGAGGGACTCGGGTGTAACCGCCGCTGTGTGGGGGAAGGAAAAATACCTGACGACCCCACGGGGCGTCCCTATCCCTCCGCGGCCCAGGCTGGACCGGAGGGACTCGGGTGTAACCGCCGCTGTGTGGGGGAAGGAAAAATACCTGGCGAACCCACGGGGCGTCCCTATCCCCCCGCGGCCCAGGCTGGACCGGAGGGACTCGGGTGTAACCGCCGCTGTGTGGGGGAAGGAGAAATACCTGGCGAACCCACGGGGCGTCCCTATCCCTCCGCGGCCCAGGCTGGACCGGAGGGACTCGGGTGTAACCGCCGCTGTGTGGGGGAAGGAAAAATACCTGGCGAACCCACGGGGCGTCCCTATCCCCCCGCGGCCCAGGCTGGACCAGAGGGACTCGGGTGTAACCGCCGCTGTGTGGGGGAAGGAAAAATACCTGGCGAACCCACGGGGCGTCCCTATCCCTCCGCGGCCCAGGCTGGACCGGAGGGACTCGGGTGTAACCGCCGCTGTGTGGGGGAAGGAAAAATACCTGGCGAACCCACAGGGCGTCCCTATCCCCCCGCGGCCCAGGCTGGACCGGAGGGACTCGGGTGTAACCGCCGCTGTGTGGGGGAAGGAAAAATACCTGACGAACCCACGGGGCGTCCCTATCCCTCCGCGGCCCAGGCTGGACCGGAGGGACTCGGGTGTAACCGCCGCTGTGTGGGGGAAGGAAAAATACCTGACGAACCCACGGGGCGTCCCTATCCCTCCGCGGCCCAGGCTGGACCGGAGGGACTCGGGTGTAACCGCCGCTGTGTGGGGGAAAGAAAAATACCTGGCGAACCCACGGGGCGTCCCTATCCCTCCGCGGCCCAGGCTGGACCGGAGGGACTCGGGTGTAACCGCCGCTGTGTGGGGGAAGGAAAAATACCTGGCGAACCCACGGGGCGTCCCTATCCCTCCGCGGCCCAGGCTGGACCGGAGGGACTCGGGTGTAACCGCCGCTGTGTGGGGGAAGGAAAAATATCTGACGAAACCACGGGGCGTCCCTATCCCTCCGCGGCCCAGGCTGGACCGGAGGGACTCGGGTGTAACCGCCGCTGTGTGGGGGAAGGAGAAATACCTGGCGAACCCACGGGGCGTCCCTATCCCCCCGCGGCCCACGCTGGACCGGAGGGACTCGGGTGTAACCGCCGCTGTGTGGGAGAAGGAGAAATACCTGGCGAACCCACGGGGCGTCCCTATCCCTCCGCGGCCCAGGCAGGACCGGAGGGACTCGGGTGTAACCGCCGCTGTGTGGGGGTGGAACGTGTCGTGTGCCCGCAATCCTACACGGGGCGTCCCTATCCCCCCTCTCTGCACCAGGTGCAGAGGGCGCGTGGCTGTGAGGCGTGATGTCACGGTTGCCCCGCATTGCATCGCAGGGCAGGACCGGTAGCCCCCCGTGACATCAGGCCCCTGGCCGAAGGCCATAGTGGTTGTGCCCCTCGCCCGGACGGGCGTCGGATAGGACGATATCCCCACCCCACGATGTACCTGTGCAGAACACAAGGTGCAGTGGGTTGGGGCAGGGGAGCGCACACGAGCCCTGGAGAGGGCTGGGTCACAGGGGGACCCGGGTTACCTCCGCATACCGCCACCCCCCGGTGGAGCCCGCCCTGTGCCATCGTGGCTTTCCCACGGTGGCCGGCGAGGGGTGGGGCGCGCGATCCCGTGCCCTGGCCGCCGCGGCTGGACCAGGGCACCCCCCAGATTGCGTGTTAGCCCGGGGGGGACCCCCCCCGGTTTCACCCCCACACCACGGTGAGGTCACGCGCCCCTGGGCAGCTGTGGGGGTCACACACACACACACACACACACACACACACACACACACATACACACACACACACACACACACACACACACACACACACACACACACACACACACACACACACACACACACACACACACACAACACACACACACACACACACACACACACAGACACACACACAGTCTCCGTCAGGGAAACCAGAACGCAACACCTGCTGTGGCCGATGGAGTCAGCGGACCACAACAGGGCACAGCGCTCAGTGTTGCTTCAAGCAGGAGGAATCGCTGCAGAGGATGCGACAGGGCCATTAAGCCTCAGCCTCACAAGCCCTGGGTCCTTGATTAAACAGGAGTATTGGTGCTTTGCATTTGCCTGCAGAAGGGTAGCACTACCGCGGTGACCAGTGCGTCCTGAATGCACCAGTTGTCAGGTGACTGCCCCATCTCGTATCCCTAAAAAACCATCCCCAGCCCCACACCACGAAACAAAAACCGCTGGTCTTCCTGGACAACCAAAAACAAAAAGGAACCACCAAATTCCACGGTTCCAAAAGCTACGCAAACAACACCCACTGTTGCTCTGACAAGGGCGTTGCTCTTGCAAGGGGCCTCCAAAGGTCAGGTGTGGACCTGCCACTCAGCTCCAGGCCTTGATTGCCAACTCAGTTCCTCCCGTGCCCGTGTTGCTTGGACAGTTCATGCCCAGTGGCCTGCTCCTCCCTGGGTAGGGCCAAAGGTGGCCCAGAGGGTTCTGGGCTTTATCGCCTCTCGCAAGAGGGGGGGGGGGGGGGCTAAGTCAACCAGCAGCGCCTGGCTGGTCACCAACGGCGGCTGGCCTATCACTGACAGCAGTTGCCAGCCAAATGACAGCTGTTTCAACATATGACTCCCTTGAGAGGTTGGCTGAGATTCCGACCACCATTCTGCCCATGCCCCCATGTAGATTCGTTTATAAGCCCCAGTGGCAATGTACGGTCGTGTCCAACATGCCGCGTTGGTACCGTACGTGGGAATCTGGGCATACCTCAGGCAAAGAAGGCCCCCCCCCCCCCCTTGTGCTATCACGGGCCAGACTCTGGTTCAGGGGGCAAAGGCGCCGAAACATGAGGTCGCTGTGTTTGGACAAGCCCGTGTTACCGCACGGCACATACCACGGAACACACATGCTGCAGACATACGCCAAACACACCCCTCAAAAGATGACGGTACAAAGCATTTCTCTTCAGGTGCACAACTCAGGTTCCACTCAGTTGCTTGCATTCTGATTGACAGGGTACCGAATGTACCACAAAAACTTGAGCAGGCAAACACTCATTGTTCGTGTACCGCTGGTATGTGACAGGCAGTCCGGCAGTGCAAAGAGAATTGTTCATGACTGCAAAAGGGTGTCCAACAGGCCAGCATACACCCCAGGACACAAGAGCGCATGGAATTACAACTACACCAACACTTTGACACCCACATTGACCCTTCCTGCAGCCTGCACAGAGCTACAAACCACGTTCTCCATTGGATTGGAACCGCAAAAACGATGGTTCCAAATAGGGCCCACCAGTGCAGCAACACGGGGTCGGGGTTTGGACAAAAGTAGGGTTCGCTTCGCATGCAACCCACCCCTGCCCAAACGTGGAGAGCCATTGTCACCATCATCTGCGCCGAAGCTTGCGGCAGAGGGCGGCCCGCAACGCACAGCAGCGGCACATGACAGCCAACGCGAACCGAGCTCCCTCGGTGCAGCGTCCCCTGTACCCTCACTGTCCAGCTCAGGACTGCCAGATGCCAGATCAGGGTCTACCTGGGGTCCTGGCTGGAGGGGTTGAAGCACTTTGACACAGGTGCCGGCGGTGTTCCCAGGGTGCCTCCCGTCTCCCCCATGCCTGCCTTGAAATGCCCCCCAACCCCAGCAGCGACTGCCATTTACGCTCCAACCGTATCCCTCCAAGTCCGACTGCGGCTGCAACGGTTCTGTAACCGCCGCCTCCTGCCCCCCAACCGCTGTCCCAACCATGGCCAACCAGGTGATGCATGACAGCAGGTGGAAGGAAGGGGGAAGAGCCAGGAGGGAGGAGCGCCACCCCCGACTATCTGTCAAAAACCGGGGGAGTAGGGGGGGGGGGCTCACAAAATATTGTGCCTGAAACCGATCATCACATCGCGCTGATACTTTTCAGGCACATATGTTGGGGTTAAAAAAAATGGGTGGGATGTGTTGGCACAATCATATCCACCGCTACAAGCGGAATCACTGCCAAACCGTTGCGGGGGGAGAGATAGTGAGACTTTATGTGCAACTATGGATCCAGGGCATAACAGTTGTGAATGTAGATGAAACTGAACATTCAGTTGAGCGCCGGTTCGGACCCCATGTTGCTGAAGAGCACATTGCAAAGCAGTATCGACTCGGCTGGCCACGACTGGAAAATCACTTGGACATGCGACGATTTCCACATGAACAAATAGACAAACAAACGTAAGACTTATACAAACAGATGAGGCCCATAAGCGCGCATTCCCCAATGCCTCTGTCGATCACCGTTAGTCACCAGGTGATTCCCGACAAGAAGACACTTTTGAGTGTTTTGAAGTCTCATGGCTGCAAACGGTACGTACAGTCACAGCGAAGCAATAAATACAGCGGGAGCATGAACCATAGATCGTGAACGGCGATGGTTCCGAGCCCCTTCCATGAAGTGGTCTCCATGCAACGCCTTAAGCTGCAAGAGTGGCAAAACCCAGAAACCCAGCACAAAAGAATGCATGTCCCAACACCCTGCAAAGATGAACACAACAGAATCATTTCATGGGTGGTCATATCGCTACTCCTCCTCCTCACATTTCCGTTTTTTTGTCCGTTTGATTGACATACATGATTGCCAAACAGCACCACGTTGCATTACTCATATTGAGACGATCATGCGTTGGGATGTGTTCCAACAAAGTGAAGGCCCTCTCGACAGGGCAGGCAGACCGAGGGCGGCGGACAAAAAAAAAACAGCAATTGATGACAAAATAGGAAAATCAGCAGTTTTACCTTGCAGAACTCTTGCAGAAATCGTTTCTGGCAGTAGAGATGGAGCTGGCAATACACCGTATCGCTCCCATTCAGAAATACAAGAAATGACCGAAAACAAAAATTTTGAAGAGACACTATCTACGGTGCCCTGTGTTTAACATCTGTTGCAATGTTTAACAGCAATATTGTCTTCAAAAAGAGGCGGGGAAGAGTCGAGAGCAGGAGAGGGGGGGAATGGGGGGTGCGTTGTGCAAAGTGCAAGGTCCCCCCAATTAAGGGGGGACCGCAATGACAATAAAAAGATGCGACAGGCAAACTGACCTACATACTGAAAGATGAAGCACATCGTGCAGGTGCATATCACACACCATACCATGCAACATTTCCTGCAAAGGAAGCAAGGAGCAAATTTCAGTGTGCCGTGGCATGCTTCAACTGTTGGTGCCACCAACACCCGGCGGCGGTACTCTAGTGTACTGACAAATTTGTGTCTGGGTTGCGAAGTGTTGTTGGATGTAGTTGTTGGAGGTTGGGACAAATATGTCCTGCTGCCGCAGTTGCAGTTTAAAGATGGCTCATGTAACATGCATGCATAACCTGTCCATGACTCGTCAGAGCCATGCTTCTGCCCCGGTTCCTGGGGTTGCACAGGCAACATGTTTTAAACGGTTATTTACTTGCACCACTCATAAACACTCGTGACCTAAAACCAGCCGTTTTGGGCTGCCCTCAGCCCATACATTCACACGGGGGGTGTTGCAACAACACATATGACAGGCACAGAGCCCTGTGGATGCAACATTGCCAATGTCATTCAACGTCATTCAACGTCATTCACTGTCATAACTCACAGTGACAATATTGTCTTGCTCGTTGCAGCTAACACTACTTGACACTTACTTACTTACTTATCACTGTCACTATCACTGGCACTACCACTGGATGAACCTATACTAATAGATGCAAAAGAGGACAAGCAACCACAGCCAACAAAAAAGCTTGCGCCGCCAATGCCTCTTGCTTGCGCTTTGCCGTGCTACGCTTCTGCCGGCATCAGACTTGCTGGCTGGATCACATGTGCCAGGAATTCCTTGCGGCCCATTGTGGCAAAAAGGAACAAAAGGGCCTGTAACAACAGAATACACACACAGTGTACCCCCCCCCCCCCGTATAAGCTACGCAAAAGTCCCAAATTAATACGATCCCTACGCCTACTGTAGCTTGGACAAGGCCGCAGACCCCCAGGCTCAAAAAGAGAAGATTGCATGGTGAACTGGTGCAGGAAAGGGGAATATAATGCACAACTATCCCCAAAATCAGAGCTATGTGGGTTCAAGTGGGCAAACACTCACAACAAATGTGTCCATGACCCTATGTAACTAGCAAATTTGTCACCAAACCCATGTCTTATGTGGCCGCACTACATTTGTACCGAATCAAATTAGGTACCAAATTAATACAGTCCCTACACCCACTGCAGCTTGGACAAGGGCGTAGCTTATACAACGGGGGGGGGGGGGGGGCAAATACCAGCAGTCACAATAAATTTGGGTGCAAGTAGACACACTCACAGTAAATTTGCAGTACAGGCATGCACAGGAGACATTCTACCAAAGACACCTTATTTGGTCACAATATTTTTGGGGTTTGCACTTTCCCACTATGGCCCTTTAGTTTTTTTGTGACCAGTCACAAAACATGACACCCCCGCCACCCCCCCCGGACCCGGACCTCCCAAGTGGCGCCAAAATCATATCCATCCCTGGCTGTCCTTGAGGGGGGCAAGGGTCCCCAAGCCCCCCCTCCCCCGTATAGAGCAGCACAGCACACCAACGACACCACAGGCCCCGTAGCCCCCTCAACAGAACCAAAGCCACCTTGCACTGATGAGGGGGGGCAGCCGGAAAGGGACGTCAACCCCCCCCCCCCCTTGCCAAGCTAGTACAACCAGAGCGGGGCAGGGCAAGGCGCGGCCCAGCTGTGTGACCGGACATGCCCAGCTAGCCTCCGCCGGGCCTCAACATGAGTGAGATGAGGTCCATCCTCAATGAACTGAAGAAACGAGTTTAGGGCCATGAAGCACTCCAAGTCAGAGACTTCCAGACCGTCGAGGAGCGGCAGACCAAAGCTTGTTGAGGAGTCCAAAGAAGCGGTGGCGCCAGTCCAGACCAGAGTGGAAGAAGTCGCTGGAGCCCAAGACCTGAAGATGGCTTCATGTACTGGTCTGTTTTCTCAACATGCCCCCTGCCTACTAACCGCCCTTGTGGACAGGTCGCTTGTAGATGCACACCTCACTCATGCAGGTCATTCGGGTCAGTCTGGTTCAAAGTCAGGTCCAGTTTGGTTTCCAGTCCAACGTCAGCCTCGAGATCAGTTCCAAGGCCAATTTCAGTTTCAGGTTCAACTTTAGTTCCATGTCAAGTCCCCTTATGCCTCCTCAGGCACGCCGAGGGGATGGCGTACACAGAAGACGCTGAGGGAAACGAGGATGGGCAACACGGCGTCACACACAACTTTTGGCCGACTACAGGGCGCCATGGGGGCGCTACAGACTGTGATACCATGGGCCCGCAGGGCCGTCAAGGGGGGGGGGCGGGCAGGCACAAGGCCTTGCAAGCCATACACAAGCGGGGCAGTGCACCAGCGACATTGTTGCAGCATTGGGATTCGGCCTGCAGAAGCACGCACAAAGTGGGGTACACAATACGGCAGGACAGGGTCTGCATGCACCTGCCCCCCGAGCCCCGGCAACCCGTACCCCGTCCTCCCCAGTCCACGCGATGCCCTCACACTGAAGCGGGCGGTTTGCCAAGGCCCTGGAGAAAGACAGCTCATCCAAATCGAGCAAAAGCACGGACGTCCCCTGGTCAGAGTCGCCCAAAGAGCTGTGCAAATGGATTAAAAACGCTCTTGAGGCACCACCGGTGATGCTGCAAGACACTGTTGCGGCTCGGTGCGCGGACATCATACTCGGGGCGGGGGAGAGAGTCATTTCCAGTTCCCTTCAGTCCCCAGGACTGTATTATAGGGTGTGGGCCCTCGCGGCCCCGGAGGACACACGGAGGCTGTGTGGATGGGGGGGCCAGTATGACCTTCGCAACGTACGTGTTCAGTGGTGCGCAGCGGGCTCCGCGCCTCGTACCTGTGGCGGGAGCGCTCCCCCTGGGCTATGTGGCGCTGCGGTGTGCCAGGGGGCCATGTGCAGAATTCCACTGAACAACTCCGCACCACCAGGGGGCAGCCCCAATCGAAAAACATCAAGGAACACTCAGTAACCACCGATAAACACCCCATAAACATCAATGGGCACACACACTTCCTTCAGCCACTTTCTTCGTGCAGCACCTGTGCTGGGCGCTGCCTTCAGTAGGATGTCTTTCTGTGAGAAAAGGCTTGTGGTTTCTGGTTTCTGACAAAGGCACCTGGTCCGGGCGCGGGGCAGTCAGCGTATCTGCGAAGGATCGGTGTGTCCCATCCACAACGGCACAAGACGGTTGCTGGAGCAGCTGGATTTCACTGCTGCCTTCCCTGCCACCTTTCGATGCGATCCAGCCAAGGGGACACCCTGAGTGTCGCCCGTTTCCCTGCAGCCACTACCTCACCTCACTCAAAGCCATCCCGAAGCTGCGTTTGTACGCAGCACGGCCCACTTCTTTGATGTAGCTTTGCACAACACCGTGCAGGCGTTGCGCGAACTGATCGTGCGGAGAGCCGCTGAGATGCCGCTGCAGGTGCTCGTCGGCGCGTGCGTACTGCTTCTTGCAGAACTCCTGCCACGCACTGTCATATGGCGTTGTTTTGCATGCCGCCGCTTGCAGCTCATACATCCACTCCTGCTGCACAACTTCTATTTGTCCCCGCAGCTCATAGACCTGCAGGAGTGGACCAGGGGTGGGGGGAAAAATTATTGAATCCGGGTCAAGCTTCCCCGCAAAAGACACAGACACAGGCATGGCAATGTGCATGGGCCAAGCCATTGTGGGAAATGTAGTCGCACATGGGAAAAAGAGTGCACACTGTTTTATGTAACCTGCGCATCAAGAGAGGTGAAAAGAAAAAAAACTTGTTTCTGCTGTAACCCGTGTACACTTTTTGTTTTCTGCTGTGACACTGTTTTTCCTTAAAAAAGAAAGAGAACAACAAGAACAACCCAACAACTGCCATTACTAGGAGGAGGTGAAGCATATAGCCCTGACGGGCATTTTGGTTTCCTCTGGCATGGGTAAAGCAATGCAGCCATGGCATGAAGGGGGACTTGAGTGCCAAAAACAGTCCACCCTGTTTGCACCCCAGAAGAGGTGGTCGCCTGAGGACAACGTGGAGGTCCGTGAAATCTGCACCCTGTGCCAGACCGCAGAAACTTGACCACAAATTGCAGACCAGCCACACAAATCAGACCGCATAAATTGCAGACTTGCAGGAATTGCAAAAGGTAGGTTGCAGATCCAATTGCACACCATGCCAATTGAAAACCAAAAATGGTAAATCTTTGGCTGCAACAGCTTGTGCATGGAATCAGACACTGCCCTCTTCCCCTTTGGCACTGACAGGTTTACCCCATTTCTAATGGTGGAACCAGAAACTAGCGTTTTCCGTGATAATGGGGATGGGAAACAGGAGACATTGAGACATTGTTGTCATAGATTTCTAGTAAGCCCCCCCCCCCCGTCACCCTAAGCCCAAATACCAACATGGTGATGGCAAACAATATGTCAATAGCACCGTAACTGGCCATTTCACTGACTCAGTAAGCTCGTAAGCCCTGTGGGGCCTTTGGACTCTATGGGGTGAGCCATAAAATAGGGGGGTCATCCTGTGGTCATGTGTGCGGTAATTGGCCACATTGGGCCTTCACAAATCTAGGGATACACGAGCTTAGGTTCAGAGGTGAAATACATTGCAATACATACAACATTCATTGCTACTTCTCATGCACTAGATGACATGGTGGATGCGATCATTGGCGAGCTTGGGGCTAAGCTGGCAGATATGGCGTCCCCTACCAACAGTCCTTGTAGGAGTGGTAGTGTGGGTTGGCCCATGCCATCGCTAGCAAGTCAATGGCAGAGCTGGCAGACCTTGCACTTGGACAGTTGGGGTGGGGTGAGTGGTTCTATTTTCACTGCGTCCAAAGAGTCCGACTTGAGGACATTCGTGAAGTCAGAGGGGATAGGGCTGTGGTTCTAGAGAGTCATCCAAAATGGGCCATCACCTTGGGGGGTACACAAGCTCAGCATCCCATGTGAGGTTGGTTCTGAGCCTCGCACTGGTCGGAATTATTGGACAGAAAATTACAAGTCAGTCCTGCTAGGTTTGCACTTCCATTCTGCTTTAGATTGGGTTGTGGGCATAGTAGTTCCAACACAGATCTGGCATCAAAATTCCAGTAGATCAACAAAGACGATCTCATCTTCCTTTGCGGACGCTTTCCTCCCTGTACAGAACCATGACTTATTAGATCTGGGGTTGGAGGGGGGGGGGATTACTCCGATCCTTGTGTCAAACATCATCTTGGGTCTTCCGGTTTGAAAGGCAGCTAAGCAGTTTCACAGTGAGGAGGACGTGCAACATAAAAGTAGTGGCATCATCCTTTGTAGCAAATCCTAGCCTGATCTTATTGACTCCGTCATTTCGTATTTCTGGCTTTTGAAATTTGTAACCAAACTTTTGGACCCGCAAATTAAAATGAAAGTAAAATTAAAGCTCTAAAACTGGGTCATGGCCTCGCATGTCCTATGTTGTTCCCCCAAATATACCTCTCCAACCACCTAACATCCCCGTAGCTCCCCGTGCTGAATATGCAAGGTGATGAGCAAAATTTTTTTGCAAGCGTGCACTTTGCCCTCCAGAGTTTCCATACCCCGTTGAAGGGGGGGGCTCTCAAACCACGGGTACGGGAAGTGGGGTGGGGGTGGGGGACAGACTAGATGGGTTACCAAAACGGGAGCGGTTCCGAAGGTGGCCATGATGGCAGGTTTTAGAAAGGCCAGCATATTCCCAACCCACATGAATCCCTGCTTAGTAAATCTGAGGGGGAATGTTTGCCCGGTGCGCACCAGGCGCGCTATTTTTGTACTAATAATCTAACTTTAACCCCAGATCTACCCTCCCCTAGAGGACCATTCAAGTAGACCAGAGTGGAATGCAAACCCTCCTTACAAAACACGTTGCACTTGGCAAAATACGTGAATTCAACGTCAACATGTGCCACCTCTCATGTGCCTAAGAAACAGTATTATCCCCACATTATTCCCACAGCGTCCACATATCCCCTACCGTGTCGGGGCCAAGTCAAGTGTCCTAATGGCAACATAACCCTTGCCATGTAGGGGTCTCCAAAATGGAGAGGAGTACCATGCCGGTTTCCTCAATCAATAGCACTGGAAGGTATCGTATTGGCCATATTATGCATCACCCAACTCAAGGGGCCACACAAATTTGTGGAGTGTGAGTCTATATCCCCAACTCAAATAGCCACGCAATGTGTGGATTGTTTGGTGTGGATACGGGATGAGGCAAAGCAGGGAGGGAGTCGAAAATGGTCATGGGAATGGGCCCAAAAAGATGCCCGGCGTGCTAACACCCCCCCTATACCCGGCTGGTCTGCACTGTCCAGGACCCTGGAGGGCTTGTTGGAGGGGGGGGGGAGGCGCTGGTGGCTACATAACCCCCGCCCTCTCGGGGTCTCCCCGTTGGGGAAGAGGTTGCCCAAAGGTCTCATCCAAATGGCACTATCCTGGGCCCAGAGGGCCCTTGGGGGGGTGGTTGGCATCACACCATCGTTGGTTTGGCCCTTGGGGCCTGCAAAGGTCAGGTGTGGACCCACCACTGTGCTCCAGCCGCGCCTGCCTTCACATGGCCTCCATCGCTATCTGAGTTCCATTGCAGTGCAACAGTCCATTGTTGGCTTCTGTTCCATTGTGCCGCTCCCTGTCCTCCCTGAATGGGGTAAGAGGGGAGGGGGGTGGGGCAGCTGCATGTATAAAGCACCGGCCCATCATGCTGCAGCGGGTTGGTGCAGGGCAGGGAAGCACTCGCGGCATGATTCAGCCTCGTCCTACCCCTCTGCTGCGGGGCGGTGGACCTGCACTGGACCTTGGTCGGGCCGCACGTCCGTGAAGTGGACGATGTCCACCCCCCGCGCCACCATCTGCGTCTTCACGATCGTGTACAGCGGCCCCGTGAGCAGAATACTGGTCTCCAGCCGCCGATTCAGCCGCGCCAGCGACGCGCAGAGCGCCACCCCGGGGCCCAGAACGCCGAGCGCCGCCCCCATGCCGGTCTCGATGGCGCCCGTCAACGCGCTGCAGGTGTGGACCCCGGTGCGGGCGTGGCACGGCGGGCACATGCCCTGCAGCGCGTCCCGGATGTGCAGGGCGCACAGGCACGCGTGGAAGGCGTGCAGGGGGCTCTGGGCGGCCGTGAACACCGCGACGAGGGCCCCGCAGTGGGAGGCCACCACCGTCCCGCGGTTCGAGCGCACGGCGTGCGCCATGTGCCGCATGGCCCGGCCCAGCGGGGCCTGGCTCTCCGGCCCCAGGGCGGCGCACAGCGCGTGGACGCCCGCGAGGTTCGCCACCAGGACGGTCACGGTGCCCTCCTGCAGCGGCGGGAAGGGGTCAAACGTCTCGGAGTCGCCGTTCGCCGCCCCCGCGGGGCAACGGTTCAGGCTCCAGAAGGCGGAGGCGGAGGCGAAGGAGGAGCCCAGGGACACCCGGAACGGACTGCCCGGCCCGCAAAACTCGGGGCTCAGTCCGCCCGAGTTGTTCACCCCTCGGGACGCGGCCGCCGAGCACCCCCGGCCGAGTTGGGGGCGGGCGGCGGGGACGAGGGTGAGCAGAGAGTCGATCTGGCCTTCGAAGCACGAGGAGCTGGTGCTGGGCTGCGGCGAGCGCAGAGGATTGGCGGGGGAATCGGGGCGCGAGGTGGGGCGCCCATATCCCGTCGGCCCCTGCTGCCTGTGGGCGGGTGTGGCGGCGGCGGCGGCGGCGGCGGCGGCGGCGGGGATTAAGAGACCACACCCGTCCAGCCCGTGATCACCGTCCTCGCCGGACCTCACGTCGGTGGTGCAGGCGTCGGCGGCGGGATCGTAGGCGCTAATCCTCCGCAGCACTGCGACCACCTTGACCACCTGCTGCGCGACGTCGGAGCCGTCGGGCGCGGACGCGCTCAGCGCGTCCAGCGCCGCGATGTCCATGTTCACGACGGACGTCAGGATCCGCTCGCAGAACTCCTTGTCCTTCTCCATCGCGTGCTCGTGGCGCAGGACCAGGCGGACGAAGATGCTGAAGGCCACGTACTGGCAGACCTGGACGAAAAGGGTCATCAACCCCGACTCGAGGACGTCAGAGGCAAGGAAGTCTCCGGTACCGTCCTGCACGGGGCACCAACTGGGCGTGCCATCCTGACCCCTGAGCATGCCGTCGAGGGCGATGCCATAAATGGTGGCGGTGCAGCTGCACGAGATCAACACGGAAAGCCCCACCTCTTTAACGGTGCCCCCCAGGACAAAAAACGCGCCTATCGCCAGGTAAGACAGCGCAAACGTGTTGCTGGTGGGGACCTGGCACCCCGAGCGGAACCAGAAGGCGAACATGCTCAGCGAGCCGACAAAGATTAGGGAGTACTTCATGAGGGCGTTGGATTTCTTCCAGAAATACCAGGTGAGCCCCGCGAGCATGAGCGCCAGGAACCCGACGTTTGCGCTGACCCGGAACGCGATGACGGACATCTTCGTGTTGTTTTGCAAGTCGGTGATGACCTTGTAGGCCATGCCCAAGACCTGGGCCACGATGCACAGAAGAGTTAGTGCGAGTCCCACTTGCTTGTGCCGGCGGGTCCGGAAGGAGTCCTCCGGTCGGATGCCGGTGCATCGGCGGAGACACGCTGGAAGAGGCATCCCCCACAGAGGCTGTGAAAGTGAACACGGGGCGGAGGGTTTGTCGTCCCGAGCGGAGACCACTCGACCTGCCACCTGCACCGGGCGCTCTGTGTGTGTGTGTGTGCACTGTACTATTAACGAGGGTTGAAGGCTTTTAATGTCCTGGCCGCTCTTGCGACGGGAGGTACTATTAACGAGGGAGACGTGGGCGGGGCTGTGCATATGCTCGTGTTTGCGTTTATCCACGGAGTCAGAACCTCTGTGGTGTTGCGGGTTTAAGTAACTTCCGATGACGCGCGCCCGTGTCCCATGAAAAACAGGGCCCTCACCACTGTCGTGTCATCATCATCCACCTGCATCCCTTGCGGCCGTGGGGCTGGGGGGGATTGGGGATTGGGGATTTGGGTCTCCGTCGCTGGGGGGCTGGCGGTGTTGGTGGTAGGTGAGGTGAGCGTAGTTGCATCCGCGAGTGTGCTGGGGCTGCCGACTGCAGCCGGTCGTTTGTTGGCGCCCGCTGGGGCAGGCGCTGTCCTTTTTCCCAGACCTTTGTGCGCGGTATTAACCTTGTGGTGACCACTTTGGCAACAGTGTTGTACACCGCGCTGCATCAGGGAGCAGCGCGGGCACGGCGGCAGTCCGTGCGCCTGGCAGACCTTGGACAGCGGTCTGCAATCAACATACCCTGGTGCATGGTGGCCTCTGGCACAGCACACGGCAGCCGACAGGCGTAGCCGTTTACAGGTAACGCACGCCGGTAGTTTGTGGGCTGGGCACGCATGTGATGAAATCATGGGTGAGGGGGGCAGGTTACACGTGGCTGGGGCCGTCGGCGGCGGCGCTCTCCTGCGTGTGACTGTGTACGGGGCTTGGGCGGCTTTGCTTCCCCCCATTACCGGGTAGTAATCCCCCGCAAAATTTGTTGCGCCCGCCCCCCCCCCCCCTTCGCGCAGAGGGAAGATGAGGGCATCAACCCTGTGTTCAGGCTGCCTGTAAGTGCACGCTGCAGGCGCGCTTCCTCAACTTCTTGCTCAGTTTTTCGGCGTCGATACTCGTACGGTCTGTGTGCGTTTGTGCGCGTGTGCGTGCGCAGTGTCCAAGTGGACTCACAGTAGGAAGCCAGGAGTTGTACGTGCTTGTGCATGGCATCACGGCATGCAAAATAGGGGCGGCGATTGAGGCCTGCCACAGGCGGCCCACCCAGCGGCACTAACGACGTGGCGCGTGTTATGACTTTGGCTGGGTGGAGTGAGCCCAACTTAACCAGTTTCTGAAGTGTGCATAGCGCCAGGCGCAGTACTCTTGCCCTCTCTTGCAGTGGTATTGTGTGTCCCTGAAACTTAGCCTGGGGTGCCGCAGGCAGTGTGTGTGCCGCGTGCTCTTCAAAATCGAGCGCCAGCTCGATGAAGGACACTGTGTCTGTGTCTTCCGTCCACTGTAGCGCCCGCAGCCAAGCCAGTAGGTCTGCCAGAAAGGGCTTTTCCCATGGCCAGGTGCGTGCGGTGGGGTTGTGTAGGCATACCGGGCGCACTGGAGGGGGGGGGGGGGGCATGGGGCCCACCAGCTGATGGTAGGGATGCGCTGCACGCTTGCGGGCGCACTATGGGGAAAAGTTTGGGTGCCTGTTGGTCCCGCAGCTTGCGCACCGCCAGAATGGCCACAAACGTGGCATGGAGGGCCTGTATGAAGGGTAGGTCGTGCTTTTCCACCTGCCTGTTCACCGGTGGTTCGATTTCGGGCAAGAGCCCGCTGATTTTCAAACATGGGGGCCATCTGTCAAACGGTGGCAGGTCTGGGACTTTCGCCGCCAATGCGCGGACGTTGGCGATGTGCACATCCCTAGCTGCCGCCCATTCTGCGCAATCCCACAGAATGTGCTGTTCGGTTTCATCTGCCTGTTTGCAATATGGGCAGCACTGGGAGGTGATCATGCCCCGCTGGTGCGCCCGGACTGCTGTCCACAACCCTCCCGCCAGAAGAGTGCGCAGCAGCGAGCGTTCCTGTTCTGACTTAAAGGAGGCGATGCTGGCACAGACCAACTTCCTGTTTGTGTGATAGTGCATGCCCGCAAATTGTCGTGGCCGCCTGGCTATAAGCTGGGTGATTTGCTGTGACCGTAACTGTTCCCTAATGTTGTGCTTGACCAGTTTAAAATCTCCCGTCAGTTGCAGAGCGCCAGTAGCAGCCGGAACTTTCCATTCCCACCAACCCGAGAGCGGGCGCCATCCCCAATCGTGTAAGGTTTTCGGCGCCCGTCCAAACGGTCCCGACTTGCGTGTGAGGGGATTCTCTTCCCATACGGCTTGTGCTGTGATCATGGCTGGGCCACGTGTTTTGCAAAGCCTTGCCAGCCAGACGGCGCGGCCATAAGGCACTAGCAGGGAGGGGGCAATTCTGTGTCCCTAACACATAAGGCAAAAAATTATTTCCTTCGCTCTGCCTGGTCTAGAGGCCCCCCAAATGGCTTTGAGGATCCATGTCTCGAAAGGCCTGATGTCTTTTTGGCTGATGGCCACAATTTCGGAGGCATGGAGGCCTGTGGCGTTGACCATGGGGGCGACCACCTTACACCTGTCGTCAAAGTCTCCCTGCACGCCGTGTATGCGATCCACCAGGGCGGATGCCTTGCCTATACGTTTGAGGATGAGGGGGCCTGAGGCTACGCCGTCTGTGGTGCGCACGCCCGCGCCCAATGAGCGAAACTCGGTTACCTTGGGAAAAGACACGCCACGCATCTGGATTTCCTGATCACTGTCGGGGATGATAAAACTGACTGATTTCTTTGGGTTGACATCTTGCCCTGTGTGCACTCGTGTGTACACTCCAGCAGAGGTTGGACTGTGTGTTGTCCCGCGGCCACGCCGTATGTGTCATCGGCGTAGCCCAGGGCGGTGAGGATGAAGTCCAGCGCTTCCCCGGGTTTCCACCCTGGCGGTAGCCGTGCGGAGGATACGCGCACGGCTTGTGACCGCGCATGTAGTATTTTCTTCCAGATGCTTGTCATGAGGTTAATCAGGATGACACTCAACGGACACCCTTGCAGGATGCCATTTGTCGCGGCGAAGAAAGAGCACATACATCCCATTATTTTATAACAGCGGGTCAGCTGTGTGTACAGCCCTGACAGCGCTCTGTGTGTGCTTGTGTGCATGCCCTGTTCGAGGGCGACGCGGAGCACTACTTGCTGTGGTATCAAGTCGAAACACTTAACGTAATCCAGCTCAAAACCGTTGAGCGCCGCGCGCATTACTGTGTGTAGCTGGATAAGAAGCGCAATGAGTGCCGCCGCGTCGGTAGCCCCTCTCTTTTTCCGAAAACAATAGGCGTGGGGGTGTACCCATTTTTCTTGCCAGATCATGCATTCCTCCAGCCCGATGCCCGCCCACGCTCTGTAGAGCTGTGAAAGCACCGAGAGTGGACGTTATTGCATAGGGAGCATGCCCTCCCCTTTTGGAATGAAAGAAACGAAGCCTCGGGCTAGCACGCAGGGCCACAGACCTGTGGACCCAATATGCGTCAACAATGGAGCGAGCATGTCAAACAGTGCGTTGGGCAGGCAAAGCACATCCGCTACACACCAGCCGTCCAAACCTATGGCTGTGTGTGCTCCCATTTTTTGAAAACGCTTGCGCAATCTTGCGCCCGTGAGGTGGTGGCGTCCATGTCTGTATTGCTTTCAATGAAGCTCCGGTACTTTTGCACAAAAACATCCGGGTCTGGCTCGGGGGAGTTTGCGTACTTGCGCGTCACCTTGTCCCAGGACTCATGCAGGATTTCGTCCATGCGGTTCACATTGGCCGTGGGCCCCCGTGTCTCGGGGTCCTTTAACATGACCAGGGGTGCTTGGTAGTCAATCTTGATCCATTTGTATACGTCCTTAGGCCTGTCTAACCACGCCTGTCCCATAGATTGGCGCCACTGTTGCACACGCTTCAGTTTGAGTGCTCGTGCGTGCTTTCTGCCCATAGACTGCAGAGAGTCATGCAGGGTCATGATGTCTTTTAAGGGGGGGGGGGTCCCCGCGGCACTAGCAGGTGTGGATCTTGGGCCAGGTGCTATAGCTCCTGGAGAGACAGGTCGTTACGGACCGGTCGCCGTATCTTGCGCATGCGGCGACACACCGCATCCCGGTCGTACCTGACTTGCTGTGGCATGGGCCCCAGCAATGTGGGGCCTTGTAGTGCCTTCTGTCTGCGGTCCCGCCCTGTGCCAAGACGGCTACGCGCCCAGCGGACCACAGGGCGTAGTGACCCCAGTGCGCTTTGTATTTTGGAGAGCAGCTTGGTGCGTGGTGCCCCTAATTTTGTAGTTTTTGTAGGGCACAACGTGGCTTCCATAAGCATGTCATCAGTGCCTCGTACGCGCCCTACGGCGTAGGGGGCATAGGGGATGGGTTTGGCTGTGTCCGTGGTAAGACCGTCACAGCTCAGGGCTAGGCCTGTTTCTTCAGCGAGCCACGTCCAAAATTCCCATAGCCTGTCCACTGAGGCCCTTGTATCAAGCAGAGAGTCCCATTGGGGCATGTGCGGGTGCAGAAGTTCCGTGCAGATTTCTTCTAGGTCTGTGTCGTCCCTTGGCGGCAGGCTGAAAGGGGGGAGTTTGCAGAGTTTCATCACTCGCTGCATGGGCGCATTTATATTGAGTGTGTATCTGACTGCATTGTGACCAGGTAACCCATGCTCCGGGACCTCTTCCACTGCTGTGACATAACTTGCATGTGCCGGATCCACCAGCATGGCATCAATGCGCGTTGTGGTGCCGTCTCCCCGTGTGTATGCGCTGATAGGGGGGGTGTCGTGCAGTCATGCATGCGCCAGATCAATATCGATCAGCCACCCGTCCGCGAGCGCGACCAGGGGGGCGGGAGGGATGGAATTGAAGTTGTCAAAACTGAAATTGGCGTCAGTCAGGACAATGAGGCCTGGGTTCCCGGCGATGCCGTAAACCACCTGTATATTTATATGTTCCCTTCCCTCCCCCAAACAGGCGATGACATGGAGCCATCTTCCCGAGTGCCAGAGTTTCTCCTGCAGTGGATCATCAGACGCGTCTACCTTGCGGCATATCCAGCCCCTTCTGTAGAGGAGTCCCACCCCCCCCTTGTGGTGCCCCCCATATCCCTCCCGTGGGGGAAGAGAGGGGGAAGCCCCAAAAACAGTCCCAGCCAGACTCCTTGGCTAGCTGTTGCATGCACCGCTGTCCAGCGTGGGTCAGGCGGGTTTCTTGCAGGCCCACAAAGTCAGATGAAAAGTCGAACACTATTTCATAGTGGGCGCGCAGCGAAGTGACATTAGCATTCACGAAGGTCACCCCCCCGGGGGGGGGGGGGGCAGGAGGCGGAGGCGTGCCCCTGCCGCTTGTTAACGGGGGGGGGGGGGATCGCTGGTCGCCGTCCCGGTCACACCCGGTGCGAGGGGGAGCCGCAGTGCCGTGGCGGCTGTGCCCCCTGCCATACTGCCACTCCCCAACTTCAGCGTGGGGCCCTTTGCCACCGCCCGGGCTGGTTCCCTCCCCCGGTGGGGACCCAGGGCCATCGCCTCGTCCCGGGGCGCCCTCGTGGGCTGTGGGCGTATAGACACCCTCCTGCCGGGCTGGGGGTCCGGATCCTGGGGCCTCCCAAGGGGGGGGGGTCGCCGGGGCTGGTACCGCTGCCATTCCCACCGTCACCGGCACCGGGTGTGTCCGGTGGGGCGCCAGCCTGTTGATTATAGTAGGTCGGCGTCGGCACTGTCGCCAGCCTCCACATCCACTGCTATGGTGTCCTCTGGTTTGGGACACCCTGTCACCGCGGGCAGGACGGCGTTGCGCCCCACCGTTCGGTACCGCTGCCTGACCGTCGCCCTGACGACCCGTTGCCACGACCGCTCGCCAAGCCGTGTGTCAGCGGCAGGCATTTTGGAACCCTCCGAGCCGGCTGGCACTCCCGTGAGCTCCACATCGTAAACGGGGCAAACCATCCCTGATCTCTGAAGGTGGCGGGTGCTCATCACCTTGACTCCCGCGCCAAAAAATTTGATGGCTTCTCGTTGGGCTACCAGCTAGTCCCCTGAGGCAAGGCCGAAAGTCAGGCCATACCCATACACGCGCGCAGTAGTTACCTGGGGGGGACAGAAATACCCACACAGTGCGCAATTTCTTGCGTGACTTCCGGTAGTACAGGGCCTCCCCACACGCGGACTCCGATGCGGTTTTCCTTGTCGCTGGTAAGAATGCCGGCGAACCAGGGACGATCTTTCAGCCTGTGGTGCTGCTGGGGGATGGGTCGCGTGGTGCCTTCCGGGAGCTCCGGCCAACACATATGCGCCTTGAGCTCTGCAAGATCGACGTCCCTGCTCAAACAGAGCCTGTATTCCACACCCCCCTTGTACCCTGTGTGTGTGTGTGTGTGTGGGCGGGGGGTATGAGGTTGGGGGGGGGTGGATTGTTAACCGTAGCCTCCCCCTTTCCCTTGCCCACGAGGGCAAGGCTCTTTTTGAAAGCTTGCTGCAGACGCTGCAAATGACGCATGAGAAGATGGCTGGAGGGGGGTGGGGAGTGGCGGAGACTAGGAGGCAAGGGTAGACAAACCGGCGGCGACCACTAGACACAGCACTGCCCCGGGGAATGTCCAATGGCCACTGTCCATGAGAACATTTCGTCGCTCTAGTGGCATTTGACTTTGGGCCACATGTGGTGACCAAATCGCAGCCCCTGGCCCCTCACCTCTGATGCATACACGGAGCAAACCAGGAGTTTCATCAAGATTGGTCACAGCGTCTAGCGCCATGTCTTTGGTGTGGCCTACTTTTTGGATTGAGGCCGTTGGTGTCTGATGGGGTTGGGATAGAGGTATGGGACTTGTGAGGGTCAGAGTGGAACGTTGGTGCCACTACACGCAGACCTAACGCAAAGCCCTTACGAGCGGCCGGAGGCCGTTGCGGGTAAATCATTGCACTTAGAGCCTGCCCCCCCAAACAAACCCCTTGTCAGAACAACAGGGGGTGTTGTCATTTTCAGTGCTTTTACCGATGTTCTCGAAAGGGCTTGGGTTGGCTTGGGTTGGGACAGGGCCTCACACAGACGGGGATTGCAGGCCTGCGCATGCGCCCCTGCACGGCACTGGTCCCGATTCCTGGCCGTCCGGCTCCAAGGCCGAGCGGACTGGGACAACCCCCATGGAGCACACCGTAGCGTTGGTGTGCGGGCGACGCCGTCATGGTGCCTGTGTGTGTGAGTGTGGGCGCCATGGAGAGGGTGTGTGTACGTGGTGCTCCAGGCCCCGCTGGGGAGGCTGGGGGGCTTGACGCTGAGCTCACCAGGGGACGCCAACGACTACCATCGGACGGGGCCAGCTGTGCGCAGGGCACAACTGGGAGGCGGGGGGGGGGGGTAGGCACGCTCCTTGACTGCCAAAATTTGCCATGCAGGCTGGGTCCGGGGCAGTTGGAGGGGGCCCAGCGCGTGCTGAGTGCTTCCCCGCCCTGGGTTGGATCTGCGGTTGAGGCGCTACAGCTCCATTAGTCCTGGGGGCCTTGAAAGCACACTACCGGACTAGCCTCGAAGGGGGGCCGTGTTGTGGTGACGTTGCTGGAGCAAATCTTTGCACAACCTGCCGAAAGCAATGGAATTCAGTGGAGAAGTCAAGTATGCGTGAAAAATGATTGACCCGCCCCCCACCCTCATGCGCCCCCTAAAACGTCCTCCGAATTTCATGCAACAGAAATGGCATTGTGAGGAGGCTTGGTGTGCAGTGTGTGTCCATTGATTCACTTGCCGGGTGCAGAATTTCTTGCTTTGACTCCACTCAACTCAGAACTGGGGATCGTGGGGACGCAGCCACACATCGCTCGAACCGTGTAATGTGTGCATGTCGCTGCGTTGCACAAAGGCCTCACCTCAAATAAAAAGTGACACGCTATTCACGCTGAGGTTGGCACTGCTTGGTACCATGCTGGGAGCTTGGCTACTGTAGCTGGACCCCACCTTCTGTACGGGCGCCTGCAGATGCTCCTGTGGATCACGATTCTACATCAGCAGCACTGCCTTGCATCCTCACTGTAGATGGAAGGTCCATTGCCACAAGAAGTCTCGGCCAAGAGGTTGTAGACTTTTTTTAGTATCTGATGCATCGCAGTGCTTGTACTATATGTGCTACTCCAGGCTGTTGATCCAGGCTGTTGCCCAAGGGCTAACTTTGAACTTGTTGCTAGACAAACCAATGGTTCATTGCATCTCAGACATATGCGATATCATCAAAATCTTTGAATCTTTTGATTTTGATTCCGCTGCAGAGTGGCAGCAGCAGCTGCACAGTACAAGCCAGTGGGCCCAGTCAATTTGAAACAGTCGCAAGGTTTGGCCCATTGTAGGGTCAAAATCTTCACCCAGCGTACCACAGCTGATTCATGGGGAATGACGGAAAAATAAGTGTAAAGGTTGAACATGGGCACTGTGGAAGGACAAGTATCAGACACAGTAACAGCAATGTAGCCTAGCCATGTAGCCTATAGAGTCCACATGGGAGACGTTGTCGCTAAGAAGCACACAACACAAGCCATGCACCAATCAACACAAGGAAAAAAGGAGGGGGATTGGAGAAATTTTGCTTTTTTTGGGGAGTTTTTTTGCGACTTTCATTTTTGGAAAAGGCATGCGGCACCATGGAGCTGAAAATTACTTTCTTGGAGAGTTTTGTTGTACCTTCTTCACACTTTGTGTCGGGAATTCATTATTTCTGCAAATACGTAATATGTGTATGGTATTCCTTGCACGCCTGAACTCTGACATAATGGAAAACCAGTGTGGATCCAGCAGTGATTAAATTTTGTCTTGATCGCTCGGGCAGGACGAGCTTCTTCTATTGCAGAAGAAGCGACTCGTTTTTGCCCTACAGGGATGACTGCCGAACAGAGGGTAGTGTGTGATTGCCCCCTACGCCCACAGAAGCCATTCATTTCTGATGCAAATGATTTCCTCTGCCATGGAAAGAGGTTTGTTTGTTTGTTGCAGATGATGCTGTTCCTTCTGGCAGGCCTTGTTGGGAGTTTTGTGTTGCTCTTGGACGGCATTCTGAATGTACATTCCCCAACCACATGACACCAGCCCAGCTCGGCTGAGCCTTTGAGTTGGGGCCGCATGGCAATTGTGTGTACCGGTCCCACACCGTGTACTGCACATGCACCTTGTGTGTGTTGGAAACATACTTTCGCGGGTCCTGTGCAGTAGCGAGAAGCTACTGCAGATGTGGTTTTGAGCCCGCTGTCTGCATGCACACGGCATAGCATCAAGAGAGAGCGTTCCAGGTGGCCAAGCCGCTCAGTGGGCGGGGGCTGGGCTGGGCTGGGCTGGGCTGGGCTGGGACATGGCCTCTATTGGCTGTCAAGGTTCCCACGGTCACGGCCTGTTCCTGCCGGACACAACTGGTACTAACAAGCTGCAATGTCTTGGTCTTGAAGCCCGCCGGACTGATGACAGCCTCTAGAGCTAGCACAAGCGAGCGAGAGATACTGCCGTGCCTGTATGTGCCAGCCTAGGTAGGGCTGGGGGGGTGGGGGTCACTCCACAGCTGGTTGTCTCTGGAGTTGAGTGTGCCGGTGCTCCCGCGCAGGTCCTTCGCCCCCGTGGCAGCTCTCCGCTCCCTGGTCCTCGGAGGTTTTGTGTCCTGCCGCAGCTCCATCCACTGGCCGCTCTTCATCATCCTCCATGTCGTCGTCGTCCGACGCGCTGTCCACCTCCTCTGGTGTGATGGTCCTCGCGGAGCTTTGTACTGTGGGCGGTTGTCTTGCCCGTTTTCTTCCTGCATCCCACGCAAATGCGTCCGCATGCCAAAGGTCGCGGACCGGCATCCACTGCCACTCGCAATCTCTCGTGAAATGCCCGGTATTCCCCGTAGGTCTCGGCAGGAGTACTCCGGCGGGCATTTTCCATGCCGGTGGGTGCGCTGCGTAACGGGCTGCCTGTCTCGGGGTGCGCCATCTGGCACATATGGTAAGGGCTTGTAGGGATCCGCCCAGCACCCGGAAGCATGCTGCCCCCATCCGCTTCCATGGGTGCCAGCCTGTGAGGTTGCATTCTGTTCCCTTGAACATTTCCTGCTGTAGCTTCCGCAACGTGTCTGTCCCTCCTGGTAAGACTAGGGCGTCGTCGTGATGGTGGGGTCTCCGGTGTTCGTACAACCACGCCCGCCACCTCTCCCGAAAGGGCGGTATGGGCCGGGCACACATCCCCTTGGCCACTTTGTAGTCGAAGAACACCATCCAGTTCTTGTGTCCTAGCCACCCCCATCGTAGGACCGCGACGTCCGACACCCTGAGGCATAGGGTGAACACCATGCCGACCGCAAAGAACACCCTGGCCCAAGCCCAGTGTACCCTGCGCTCCGCCAGGGTTTGGAAATCTGCCATTGTCGCCCACACCCGTGGTCTGTCCTCTGCTTTGGCCGTCTTGCCGATCGCTTGGAGCTGCAGCCTGTGTAGGTCAGTGATGGTAGCCGGTATGAGCTCCAGGCGTTCCAATATCCTGACGCCTGCCACCAGGTTCTTGGCCGCGGATATCCCCCGTTTGCGTAACGCCAGCTCCCCAACTCGCCGTTCGATTGCCTTGGCCAGCGGCAGGTCTGTGGCGCAGCCTCGTATGGCTCCCCGTACTTCCTGCATGTATGTCTTGGACGAGCTGGCCTCCACTCCTTTGATGGCCATGCCCGTGCCCACGGTGCCCCACTCCTCCGTTCTGGTGTGCATGACCTTGTCGCGGGCTTCCCACGCCATACCGATGGTGGTGATCCCGTGGGATGTGGCCTTGGGGTCCCCACTGTCATCTTGTCATTGCTGGTGGTCTGGGTTCATTGCCTTCGTCTGGAGCATGCCCTGGATCATGCGGAGCATCGCGTCGTTCGTTCCGTCCGTTCCCGCAGGTCCCATCGGTTCACCTGCCTGCGGTTCACCTGCCTGCGTGTCCGCCGTGGACGCTGGCAGCAATGATACGCGTCCCTGAGCCCCACATGGGGACATTTCCCAATGGGGTTGTCCACATCGCCTGCAGTTCACTAGTGGGGGGCCCTTCAAGTCAAACATCCACCCCTTATTGCTGGTGAGGATCGTTTGGTCCCCCACCTGTGATATCTTGGCCTGCACATGGGGTTGGTGTAAAGTGCCCGTGACCGCTGCTTGCGGGCATTGGCATGCCCAGTGTCCGAGTTGCCCATAGGAGTAGCACTGCGCCCCCCCCCCCCCCCTTGTGGGGCGCCCACCACGGCTTGTCCCCCCGGCGCCCTGACCACCCTGCCGAGTGGCGCCCCTGCGGTTGCAGGCGCTATGGCTCCCGTAGCGTGCGGGATGGGCAGGTGTGAAGTCCTGCCCTGTCGCTTGTTGCGGAGCTCCTCGTACACCACCGTCCATATGGCTTTGGCCAGCTCGTGTGCATCCTAGTTGGCGTCAGTCGCAGAGTAGGCCTTCAGCGCCACTGCCAGCGTCTGCATCCATTGGTACGGTGGGCTCTCCGCAATGAGGCGTTCCAGCTGTTGTCTGTTCAGTCTCGGAATGGCAGCAGACCTCAACCTTTCATTCTCGAGCTTCGTCGCTGCCAGCATCTGCACCTACTCCGCCACCTGCTGAGCAATCAGACCCTGTCCTGCTGGTGACGGCGGCCGCTTGTCCTCACTGTCCGAGGTGACCACATCGTAATCCATAGGCCCTGTAGGCACAAACCTTTTCCCGGCGTAGTCTGCCAGCAGCTCCTTTCGTATCGCGTAGCACCGAACCGCCGCTAAGAACGTGTCCTGGTCAATGTGTCCCAGTCCCATGATATTGGCGAACTCCGTGACCGTGTCTGCTCCCACCAACATTTCGACAATCCGTTCTTGCTCTTGCAGCAGCCACTCCCCTTTGCTCTCCTCGAACTGCGGTTGTTTCTAGATGGTTTCAAAGGGTCCAAGGCACCACATCCTGAATTTTAATGATTCTTGTTCGACTTCTTTGGGGTGTACAACTATTGTTGAATCATGATCCATTGACTGTTCAGACATCTACAGCGCGGCGCCTCAGTCGGCGAATAATTATAAACAGACCTGAACCGGAATGCAAAACATATGTCTTTGGCAAAAAATTGGGTATTCCTTGCACGCCTCAACTCTCACATAACGGAAAACCAGCGTGGATCCAGTAGTGATAAAATTCTATTGCCTTCGGCAGTGCACCTCGAAGAGAGTCTGTCAGTCAGTTAGACAGGCCAGCAGTCGGTCAGATAGAAACACACACTTTGGGTTTTTTGTCAGTGGCAGACACGGTTCCAAGCAGTGGGGAGAACAACTAGTCTCGGAATTGGCGGTGGCCGAATGGTAATGCAGGCGGCCGTAGACTTTTTGGTCGGCGGTTCGAAGCCTGGTGCGGCCAATATGGCAGCGGCGCCGCCGGCGGTGTCGACACACCAGGATTCGAACTGCCGACCGAAAAATCTGCAGCTGAGTGCGTTACCATTCGACCGGGGCTGGATGCGACATAAATGTGTCTCCCATTGCTTGGAGCCTTCTCAGCAAAAACTTTTGACCCCCCCCCCCCCGCTTGATCTAACAACCTCTCTTCGAGGTGATTTTGTCTTCATTGCTCGGGCAGGACGAGCTTCTTCTATTGCAGAAGAAGGGACTCGTTTTCGCCCTACAGGGATGACTGCCGAACAGAGGGTAGTGTGTGATTGCTCCCTAGGCCCACAGAAGCCATTCATTTCTGATGCAAATGATTTCCTCTGCCATGGAAAGAGGTTTGTTTGTTTGTTGCAGACGATGTTGTTCCTTCCGTCAGGCCTTGTTGGGAGTTTTGTGTTGCTCTTGGACGGCATTCTGAATGTACATTCCCCAACCGCATGACACCAACCCAGCTCGGCTGAGCCTTTGAGTTGGGGCCGCATGGCAATTGTGTGTACCGGTCCCACACCGTGTACTGCACATGCGCCTTGTGTGTGTGGGAAACATACTGATAGAGCGAGAAGCTACTGCGTTCTATGTGAACTACACCAAATGGGAAAGCCAATGGGAGGAACCTCCCCCGGCATATTCCTCCGTGCGCGCTTCACAGCCTCCCTCAAGGGCAAAGCTTGCCATGCAAAAGGTTGACCACAGTCTGGGCCTGATCAACCCACATTGATTGATTGCTTCAAATCCACCAACGCCACCCACGCCGGCAACTATTTGGGCGTGTGGCCGTACTAGAGACCCATATTTTGTGATACTAGGGGGGCATCATGGTTGTTTGAGAGTAGGTTTTGATACCTCTTCCATATTGGGGATATGGCATTTTTGGATTTTCACCTAGTTTCACCCATTTCCACCTTTTTTCACACCTTTTTGCTCATTTCCACCACATCCACTCTTTCCTAGGTTGATTTCTCCCCACCATGGGACCTCAAGAAGGCAGAGGTGATGTATCCATGTTGTCTTCGCCCCATCATGGGGACCCCGAGCAGGCACGGCTGATGTCGGACCTCGGGATCATGATCAAGGCCGAGGGACAATCGAGCATACTCTCCAAGTGTTGTATCACGTCCAAGTACTATAATTGAAGGTGACCTCACGGGCTTGATCAACGCCAAGGATCCTTCGTGCTAGCCAAGACGTACCATGCCGTCATTTCGAGATGGTCGGCAGCAGGGCTATGCTAGACGGCTAGACCCAGCACCCCCGGGTCAATCGTCCCACCCCCATTCGTGGAAGAATGACCAACTGAAGGAGGTCTCCTAGGGTCTACAGTCGGACATGCATCCATGCAGGCATGGGTGATATAAGGGCGTTTGGAAGGAGTGTGCTTGGGGACTCTTCACGGGGATCTAATCTAAAAAGCAGCGCACAGTGCAAGGGCGCCCCCATACGCCTAGACCGGAAGCGAGAGACAAACGGCAGAATTAAAAAGGAGTTGCATGCTTTGAAGCGCAACGATGCTTGCCGCGGCATTGAACAAACGGCGACGGCAAAGGGAAGAACAATGAGGCAGCTATGAGGCAGCTTTATTGTGCGTGAGACTCTCATGGGAGCCATTCCATTGGGTGAAGGTGAAAAAGGAGTGTATGCGGTTGACAATGCACCCTATTATCTGCACGTCTCAGTTTGCCGTGCATTTTGATCCTCTCACATTTCCATGCTTCTTTTTATTGGACCCCCCAATGGTACGCCATATGCACAAGCATATGACAAGCCTAGATTTAATGGAACTTTCAAAGGGGAGTTGGAGGAGGAGTACGCAACGTGGGCAGACGAAAACACCATGGGTTGGAACAAAAAAACAGGGGTTGGTGCCGCAACCCTCTCGTAAAGAGGTTGCAAACTGGGTTGTGCATGCTTTTGTGGCCATTACCGCACCGCATACTTCCCAGGTGGGTTGAAATCGCCCCAATTGGAAAACACGGAGTTCTTCCGTAAGCATAACCTTGGCTCCGACTCTGATGATGGGTCACAAATTGCTACGGATGACTCGGGTGACTCCAACGATAATAGTGGTGTCGATGACTCCAATACTGATAGTGATGGAGATTGTGACGCGGTTTGGACCAGGGCAGGGCGCAGGGTGTGGGGTTTGTGCCATGATTTTGAGCATACTGTGTACCTAAACTGTGATTTGATGGAGGACAATGCTATCCCATCAAATCTGTCCATTCCCAAGGTGCCTAAGCCGGATTGAGCTGCCACTTCTGCCCATGCCAAGAAGCGCCCCAAGCCTCGGGAGCATGTTCAGCTTTTCCGCATGAAGCGGGACACAGTTGGAAGGGGCTTCTATTCCACAGCTCCCAATTCCCGTGATGGGCAGTGAGGACATCCAAAACTAGCTTAAAATTTGCCTGCACATTGTGTTGTGGTGCCGTGTTGCGCCAATTCCGATTCGGGTGAGGCTTGAACCTCAACACGCTACATTCATGACCACCAACACACAAGTCAGAAAAAACCAGGGAAACAATGGTCAGACATGGGCCCTGTGCTTGGAAAAGCCCGTGCTTGCGCAAGCAGGAGGCGGGGTACAGAGGAGCGCGACAAGCGGGGGACCGTCCAGTTCCACCATGAAAACACTGTCAGCACTCGGACCGCCAGTGATGACAAGAGGTCCCTTGGCGTTCTCAATCCCATGCACACGCAAAGAGCCGACACAGAATGAATATCCGTGGCTGGTGCTGCAATGGTCGGCACGAAATCACCCCCTCACCCCCGTGTTCAACGAACTATTATGTCCTCAAAAAATACGGTCCATACGGAAGTGTTCATTGGACACACCATTTGGTGCGTGCAACAATATTGTGAAACGGTGATAACACATCCCTAGGCAAAAGACACCCAGCACGTTCAAAGCACAATGCGATGCATGCTTCCAATTTGCACTTTCTAGAGTAGAAGCCCTTGTTGCGGTGCGCCTCATCCTAAACAATTGCTTGCCGTTTGGGGTAGGCTTTGGAGCATGCTTATTCAGGTTTTGGAATAGATGGAGGGTTCTTATTCCTTGGGACAAGGCTGTCGTCAACAATGTCTTCGGCGAAGAAAGTGTGCCCTCAAACACATGGCCAAGGCCACAATTCCCATGGGCTGCTGTGGCCCGCACAATCTGCCCTTTAATATGCTCCACAGAATCTGAGCAAGACGATGAATCATCCATGAGTCATCCGACGTGAGGAGCTGTGAGTCAGGATCAGTGCCACTGCTATGATCTGTTGGAGAGGCCTCCGCATTGGGTTGCAATTGCAAGCGAAGTTGCATTGTCCCTCCTTCCTGCTCCTTTGTTTTTTTAAAATTGTGTGCCTTTGAGTGGCCATCGGGGGTTTGACGTTGCTCCCAACCAAGTGGAAGCGAAGGGCATGATGGGGTAGAGGTGGTGCAGCCGCAAGAAGGGGCCCGCGGTGTCTCCTCCGATGATGTTGATGACATAGGTGATGGTGAGCACAAATGGAACATAGCACTGAGAAGGGCTGATGGGTTCTCATAGTCATGTGCATTCCTTATGTACTTTAGGCGCACAAAGTCATCTCCTTCCATGCAAGGCCCAAGAATTGTGGCTTCCACAATCTCACAGGCCAGGTGTAAGTACAAAATCGGTCATGGTGGGCCTATGGCCATGGTGGTAGAGGTCCTATAGTTGAGGGACAGAATTTCCTCACATCCTACTTTACAAATTTACCCACAATTACCCACAACAGCCCCTCGTTTCCCCAATGCTTGAGCCTGAAACCTTGATGCTTTAGCCCGGAACATAATTAAGAATGTAATTAAGTATGTCCTCAAAAGATACGGTCCGAACCTAAGTGTTAATGGGACACGCTATTCATTGGACACGGGGGGAGAGGGTACCCCTAGGTAACTCCCCCCCAAACCTCCTCTCCCCCGTATACCCACCCACCCCACCCACCAACGCTAGGTAGGAGATCCAAGGTAGGGGTGGGGGGGGGCGGCTCCTTGCCGTGCATGGCTACTGCTGCTGTGAGCTTCAGACTATTGTGGTGCTGCTGCGGTTCCTCGATGCCATCAGTGATTGCCATACTGCCGTGCCACATTGGGTGGAGTTGTAGCCATCATTAAGCTGGTAAAATACATTGAAGCAGACCCCACTCATGTGGTGTTGGGTAGGTGAGCACTGTTGGGTACGTCGAAATGGGAAGTTGTCTCTGAGGCACACGAAACCATCCATGATGACTTCTGGCGACTGGTGATCCCCGTTGGATCCGAGATTCAGCGAAGGAAGAGGGCAGGGCACAGTTTTGACGACTGGTGATCCCCGTTGGATCCAAGATTCAGTGAAGGAACAGGGCAGGGCACACGTAGCCCGTGAGGAATGATAGATTGGCACCCGTTCACTCGTGCTGCATGACGTTCTACTGTTGCTGAGTACGCTTGCCCTCTGAGCGTACCCCTGCATTGTCCAGTGTGGCTAGGCTGCACAGGTCATCGCTGCTGCTGCTGCCGCTGCTGCTGCCCCCGCAGACGCCCTGGCTGCTTGTGCTGCTGCCCAGGCAGCTTCTGCTGCTGCAGTCGCTGCTTCCGGCGTACACGCCGCCACCGCTCGTGTTGCTGCTGTCGCTGCAGTGGCTGCAGCAGAGGCGGCGGCTGCCGCCGCTGCTGCCGCGGCTGATACTGCAGCGGCAGCTTCTGCACACGCCTGGCCATTGATGAGGGCGGTGGCTGCCCGTCCAGCTGCGCTCGCTGCCTGGGCAGCGGCTGCAGAGGCGGCGGCCGCGGCACCGGCGGCCGCCTCCTCAGGCCCAGCCTGTGCGGGCCGTGGCCGGTGGCGGTCACTCAGCACTTCGAGCCGCCCGTCGTCCTCCCGCTCCTTCAGCCCCTCGCCCTCCCTCGGCCTTGTGTGCCCTTCCCTTTTCGTCGCCCTTTTCCATGCCCGTACCTGTTCCCGTGCCAAGGCCCTGCCTCTGTGCCTTTCCCAGTCCCTTGTTCGCCGGTCACCATGACTCTCCCTCTCCCTCTCTCTCTGTCTCTCGTTCTGCATCCCCCTCTCCCTCTCCCTCTCCTTCTCATCTGCCTGGTCCTTCGCGTTGCACCCCGTTTCCGCCCCCCACTCCATCTTCGGGTGACGATCCCTGTCCCTAATACTGCCTCCTTGAGCCTCTGTCCTGCTCTCTCTTGCCCTCGGGGCATCCCACTCCTTCTCATCGCCATTGCTGTACAGGCATTCCACATCTGCCTGAGGCGCAGCAGCAGCAGCGTGGCCTGCCAGTACTGCTGGTGCAGCCATGTCAGTTGCAGGAACCGGACCTGGAGTAGAGGTGGCCACCGCAGCAGCTGCAACCGTCCGAGGGTCAACAAGCGATGCAGAGGTACCACCTCCCCATTGCACATTCACTGAGGCATGACATCGCTGCTGCCCGTCCGGCCTTGTGTCTCCTTGTGGTTCGCTCTCGCTCTCCCTGTCCCCCTCCCAATCCCCCTCCCTGTGCCTCTCCCTTTCCTTATCTCTCTGCCCCTCCCTCTGCCTCAGCCTGGCCCCCTCCCTCTCCGTCTGCGGTGCAATCGGGATATCCTGCTCCTGCGTCCGGTCACCCCCGCTTGCGTCGTGCTGGGTCACTCTCGCAGACTCCCTCTGCCTTTTCTGGTTGCTGCACAGAATTCCTGCCGTCGCCAGACGTCCTGCAGCAGCTGTACGTGCTCCCAGCGCTCCGTGTTGCCCTACAGCTGCGGCAGGAGCTGGGCTTGCCGGAGATGTAACAAATGCAGAAGCTGCCATCGCCCCACAGGCGGCAATAGGTTGCACTGCCTTGTGTTGAGTGCGTTGCTGCAGAGGCTGCTGCATGCCGGCGGGATAGCTGGAGGCAGGGCAAGTGCTGACGGTAGAGCCGGAGATTGCATGGCGGGTGAGGTTCAGTTCACGGTGACGTGGTGTGACTGCTGCTGCTCGGACAGCGGTGGTGGTTACGGCCATCAGGTAAAGCACTGCAATCGCGGCGGCCGCTGCATCTACGCGGTCAACTGCTACCGCGGCGGCAGCATCAGCATCGACGTTTGGGGATTCGCAAGCCTTCGGGTCCAGTTCTGTGTTGGAGCAAGGCATTACAGGACTGTGGCGGGCCTTACCGTTAGGGGGGACATCGGGAGAAGCGTTGGTCAAGTTTGTGTCCAAACTACGCTGCACGGCCGGCACAGGACGCCAGTCCTCGGCTCCGGAGCCCCCGCCATCCCCATCCTCCGGAAGCGCCACCACGTTCTGTCGTGGGCACGTGCCGAGCCGGCTACTGTCGGTGACGTCACGATCCGTTGGAGCGGGCAGCAGGACCCAGTCCACCCCCCGGCACATGTTGATGCCCCGCGCGATGGCAAAGCCCTTCCGCGTCGCAATCCACTCCTTCAGCCCCACCCCTTCCACAATGTGCCCTCCGTCGGCCTTCCCGACCCCCGCGATGGCCCGCAGCCGACAGGCCCCCCCAACCGCCCGCACAGAATCCCGCAGCACCCGCTCGAGCCGCGCGCGCGCCGGGGCGCCGCAGTTCGGACCGCCCTCGCCCCCCCCGCACGGCCGCAGGTCGTGCAGGTCCGTCCGCAGCACCCAGGTCATGTCCCCCTTGGGGCCCTGACAGCGGACGATGCGGTGGTTCGGCTGGGCGCCGACCCAGAGGGCGTGGTCCCCGGTGCCCTGCGATCGCCAGGCCCTCGTGAGTTGGAACGCGCTGAGGGGGCACAGTCCCCCGGAGGCGAGCATGAGCCGGGACAGGCTCTGCCGCAGGCGTTCGTCCTTGGCTCCAGGGGCCACGGCACCGGCATCGGGAGCACGCGGCGCAGCGGCACCGGCATCGGGAGCACGCGGCGCAGCGGCACCGGCAACTGCGGCCACTGCGCCGGCGGCAGCAGTCGACCGCTGGGACGCAGCCACTACCGCCGCCGCGGTCACAGCACCCGCAGCCTCCACCGCAGCCACGGTCTGCAACTCCTCCGTGGATGCGCCACCCGGTGGCGCTGCGGCGCCCGCATGAGGGCGGACCTGCCGGTGCGTCGCCGTAGGCTCGTCGGCTGCAGGCGAGGGCCCGCACGTGCCCCACGGATGTGTCACTTCCTGTCCTTCATCTTTCTGAGCCCCCTGCGCCTCCGGCTTCGGCTGCGAATGCGGCGGGGGGTGCAGCCCCTCTTGCAGCTGCTGGTACGGCTGGTGCTGAAACGGCTGTTCTTGGCGTCTCTGCGAGGGTGGTCCCTGCTGTTGCTGTTGCCGCTGCTGCTGCTGTTGCTGCTGCTGTTGCTGCTGTTGCTGCTGCTGTTGCTGCTTTTGCTGCTGCTGTTGCTGCTGCTTCTGCTGCTGCTGATTTTGCTGCTGCTGTTGTTGCTGATGCTGCTGCTGCTGCTGCTGCTGCTGCTGCTTCTGCTGCTGCTGATTTTGCTGTTGCTGCTGCTGCTGCTGTCGCTGCTGTTGCCGCTGCTGCTGCTGTTGCTGCTGCTGCTGCTGCTGTTGCTGTTGTTGCTGCTGCTGCTGCTGCTGCTGCTGCTGCTGCTGCTGCTGCTCCAGCTGCTCCTGGAGCAGCGTATCTGCTTCATCCTGCTGTGCGTCACGGGGCTGTCCGCACTGCCCCTCCACCGGCTGCAACTCCTCGGAATCACGTCGTGCGGCCCCTGGCAACACCTTGCTGCCCAGACCAGTCAGGCCCCGGTTCTCGGGCTGCGTCCCAGCACCCGGCCCGGCGCGGGCGCACCTCTCGAATGCCGCCCGGATATCGCCCTGGGGCTCTGGGACCCATAATCTGTGCCTCACATCCTCCCCTGACTCGCTGTGAACCAGCAACAGCGGGTCCTCCACCACAAACCCTTGGCCTTCGCTGTGCCCCTCAATGCGTGCCAGCCTCACACGGCGACCCAACCGCACAGACAGCACCTCCCCCTCGCAATCAAACTCCTGTGCATAGAACGCGCACAACCCGCAGAGCAGCTCCTGCGAGCTCGTCGTGCACGCGCGACAGTGCTCGGCACGCAGGGTCGCAAGCACGGCAGCGGAGGGCTCCCCCAGGCTCCAGTCGTGCTGCGGCAGAAGCTGCTGCAGGGAGGGGAGGCCGACGTCCCCCGCGACCTGCAGGTAAAACAGCGCCATCAGCGCCAAGACGTAGTGCTTCCGCGGATCGTCCTCCAGCCCCCACTCCATGGGGACGTGCGGCGCCAACTGCCGCACCCGCACCATCAACGCCCGGACCCAGGGGGCCCAGCGCATGTACGCGCACAGCAGGTGCACGCGTGCCTTGCAGGCGCCCGCCGCGGCGCGCTGGTCCTCGTCCCTGCGCCCACAGTCGCCGGCGTCGTGCCCTGCGCCCGCACAATAGGCACAGTCCCCGGCATCCGGCACCAGCAGCGCCCAATGGACCACCTTCCCGTCGAGGCCGACGCACTGCTCCAGCCGCAGCGTCCGTCGGGACTGCACCCAGTCCTCGGCTCGCAGCTTCGGGGCCTGCGCCTGCTTCTGCCTCCAGTGCGTCGAGCCGCCGAGGGAGCTCAACCGGCACGCTCCCCCGGAGCCCTGGATGTACTGCCGGAGCCGCTCCTCCACGGCCCCTGAGATCGGGTGATGCAGGGCGCACTGCCCGTCCCTGTACCCGCACTGCAGGCCCTTCCGGCAGAGGGCAGGCCGGTGGGCGGGCCCGGCCTTCCGCAGCAGCACCCAGTCCACGAGCGCCCCCTTCCCGCGGACGCAGCGGACCACACACAGCGCGGTCTCGCTCGCGAGCCAGTCCGTGAGCCCCAGGAGGCCGTGGCCGAGGGTCCATTGCGCTGTGACAGTGGAGAGGGGCTGTGCGCCCCCCTTGGCCTGGAGGTGGGTCTTCAACGATTCCCTCATCAGGTGCTGCTGTCGCCCCGTCATGTCGCACAGCGATGACCCCATCGTACGCGCATACGGAAAGGGGACTTCTGCTGCCTTTCCGTGTTCTTCGTCACGGAAGTGCTGCTGCTGCTGCAGTTGTTGCTGTTGCTGGTGCCGCTGCAGCAGCCGAAGCTGCTGCTTTTGCAGCAGCTGCTCTCGCTTCAAGTAAATATCAATGCCCCCTTGCAGTTTGCGCTGTGGCTGCTGTAGCCGTTGCTGCTGCTTTGGCCCTTCGCCGTCCTGATGTGGGGGCTGCTTTTGAGGTGAGTGTCCGGTGGTACCATTGATCGCACTCAGCCGTTTGAGCAGGCGAAATTGATCGTCAGTGGGCTGTGCTGATGGCCAGAAAGGAGCAGCAAAAGGATTAAGGCTGCTACTGGAGTCCGACATGGGGCATCTCTACCTGTCAGAAGCCGCAGGCGCAACCGGGAGCAGGTCGCCTCACCGGAGCACCCCAGCAATAGCCTGTCATGCGAAAACCAACGCTGTTCAAGGGAAAACACAACCAAGTGCCGCAGGACTAAGAAAGGCGTGTGCAACACTGCGGTTGCCAAGCTGTGCATGCCACTCGCTTCCACCAGCAGTCCTGGGGAGGGGGCCCTGAAGCAATTTCAATCAGTGCGAGGTGCAACAGAGATGATGGAAACTAGCCTTTCATGTGTATGCTCTGTTGCTGCCAAGCCCACTACATGCGAACAGCAGCCCGTCTCCTCCCTCAGTGCCGTTGACTGTGTCTCCCTCAAAAGGCAGTTACAACCTCTCTTGGAGCAAATTTCCACCTGCGGTACCCATTTGACTCGGCTAAAAAACCAAGAAGGGCTCCTATGGGGGTTGCTTGACAAGTACTGTTACCCCCAAAAGTGGACCAACAAAAAAAACAGGGCCATGACCCAATACAATCTCTGCTCAAATTACGAGGTTCTCAAAAAACGGGCCTCATATAGTCAGGTTGCCATGTCCGCATTAGGATTTGGCCGTGCCCGCTCCCCACGGTTTTTCTGTGCCTACTGTTCAAGCATTCGCTGAGTTCTCACTTTGGCGCCATTGTTTGTCTCCTTGCTCCCTATCCCTAACTGTTGTTCGATCTCCAGCTGCTACGGGTTCCATTGGGTAGTCGCACGTAGTGGTTTAGGTGCTTACCCCTGTGCCATGTGTGCGTATGCTGGCCCCGTTCAGCCCACGTAGTCCAGGTTATACGGGGCGTTTTTACAAAACCTGTGGGTCCCAGTGTTCCGTGCAATCTTTCGCATGGCCACCTGGTAGTGGTGCGAGATCTTCCGGTTGATTGTTGCAGATGCCAAGTGTTGATATTTTATTGCAATCCCTCTCTTTAGTTCGCTATTTTGACTCAAAATTGAGCATGTTTCCCGGGCAATTTAGGGCTTTTCTTGGACTCTTGATGTTGTCAGAAAGATGTTAAAAATGTTTTACCTGAATTGATCTCAAGACTTGAGCCATTACCGGCTCATGGTGCTTTCGGTAATTCTTTCAGAATCAGAATGTTGGGATTAATTTCACTAAATGACCTCTGACGACCTGTTGGGGCTCGGATCAAGCCCCCGCCCCCAGTTCTTGTGTGATTGGTCCAAATTTGATGGGCGGCTTGGGCCGACCCAAAAGACCCTCGCGCTTTTGGCACAAGTGAAAATGAGGATGAGTCCCTAAAATGCAACACAGAAATACTTCCCAAAACTGATTGTGTAGGAGGTTGCTTTGGTGGATGGGGCAGTAGGCCAGTTGAGTGGTTTGGGCAGTAGGCGTGGAAGCACTCAGGGATGTGTCCTTGCTGACACACGTGCGGATGCCACCCATGACCTCATCATGAGAACCTTTCAGAAGCACAGTAGATCAATGCCCTTTGCCTCAAAGACTGGCACTTTGGCCCTGCTCCTTGAATCTAACGTCTCAGGCACGCGGTGTCCATGGAGCGCTCTTATGAGGGCCTCACGCCCCCTGTGCTGTAGCTGGATGCCATCGTGTGCAATACAATGTGACCCAGGGATGGCACCGCCGTGGGAACCTTTGGGGCTGGACTCTAGTTTGCGCTCAATGTGGCCACCTAGCTTTCTGTAGTGCTTCCCATGCTGCTCGCAGCCGGTTACCACATTCACAGAAAGGGCAATGTTTCGCTGTCTTCCGCTGGGCGGGCCGCCGACTTGCTGAGCCCGTGCAGCCAAGTGGCTATGACGATCCAAGCCAGCCCCGGTTGCACGGTGTCATCTATCCAGGATAGGTGATCCCCACACGCTGAGCTCGCGACACACCGCACAGGCCGCCATGCGGACCACCCAGGGTGGGAGCTGTACCTGATGCTTCATGATGACGGCAAACGGCTTCGGTTTGTGCAGCCGCACAATGGCTTTACACCAGGCTGCCAATTACTGCGTATCCCATCTACGGGATACACTTTTTTGGATACACAACTGGATGCACACCTTTGAACCTGGTGTGCACATGTGATCACCCCCCTGAATAATCCCCCACAATGCATGACAGTGCCCCCTCCCCTCGAGGAAACCATCACCAAATCACGGGGCTATGGAGTTCCACGGGGTGGCAACACGAAGCAGAAAGGGAGAACACAGTCTTCTGCCTCGACTTCTGCACACGTTCTGGTGGGCCACCGGAAACGCGCCACTTCTGTGCTCTCCGGGCGGGGAAGCTGCAGCTGGAAGAAGCAGTGGCTTGGCCGGCGGAATTGCACAAAGATCTGGGGGTTGTATGCTTGAGGTGCTGTGTCAACGATGTTAGCTGCATGATGTCGGTGGGCAGGGGCGTTGGAAATGCAGAGAGAACATTGCTAGCAGAAGAGGACAGCACTGGCACGGTGCACAGTGGAGACGCACACACAAGTTTTGGGATACACACTAGCTGAAAGTCTGTGGGTCATGGTGGGTTTGTGTCATGGTGAGCTGTCTGCATGCGATGATGCAGAGGAAAGCTGAGGCACTTTCTGATGGGAATGCCTGCAAATGCAGGGCTGGTCAAGGCTCTCTGGCGGCAATATCGGACAAGATGCAGAAGCATGCCCCCTCATATGGAAGCCGCATAAATTGCGGGATCCAAAACAGACACCGAACTTTCTTGAATTGCCTGAGCAACCCGCGACCAAGGATGCGGTGGCGTAGGCGGTGGTGTGTGCTTGTATGTGTGTGCACACTGCACATACCACCCCACAGACCACCCCACACCACCACACACCGCCCACCCCAGCCCAACCCCGACGCAAAAGGGCACGGCCCAGCCTTGGGCCCGGAGGCCATGGGTCCCACGTTGCGGTCGACGCAGCCTTGAATGGGCCGTCTTTTCTGCGCCTCGGCATCCTGGGGGCAGTTGCACTGTGCAGGTTTGCATGCAGGGCGTCTGGGGTTAGCGCTCCGGATGTGGACCGGGTGGCTCAACTTGGAACAGAGGAGGCTTGCGTTTCAGAGGGCCGTGTGGGGCCGGGCTTTGTTCGATGCGGGCTCCTTCGGGAGTGGCTGGCTACCTACAGCCAACACACAGGTCCAGGGAGGGGAAAACTTCATGGACTTTGTCTTCGTTGGCACCAAATTTGGTTGAAACAAATGCGAAAATGATGCTCAAGCAGGAAGGAAGATGACCCATCCAACAATTGCTTGCTTCCTCTTACTTGTCTACTCTTACTCGCTCACTGCTGCACAGAAGTCAATACCTGTTCCCATGCAACATCCCCTCCAACATGCACCCACAACACCTTTGCTACAAAGGGAAACCAGTTGGGAATGGCACCCAAAGCCCTGTATTTGGGGGACTTCAGTCCATTGCATGACAATCATTCCCCACTCTACCCCTCAACAGCAATCAACTGACGACCTTTAGGCACTGAAGCCCTTCCACTTGGCGGAAATATTTCAAATGACAGATGAATTCCCCTTCTTCAAGCGAGTGTTTTCCACCATGAAGTTCTTCCCCTCCCTATTGTATGCGTTGGACCGCAAGGTTGGTGGTGCCCGACAAAGCGAAACCCCTTCCCCTAGAGCCTCGCCCCAGGCAGTGGGTCTACTCCAATGTGTCCAGGGCCCAGCGGAGGACTAGCCCCCGTATCTCATGGGTACTCGGCATCACTGCACTCGGCATCACTGCACTCCCATCCCCCTGCAGGACTGCCCCTAGACCGCATGATGCAGTACATATTGGGGGGGGGGGGTCATTCCGTGGGCCAAGCCTGCGACCCAGGCGCCCACCCCAACGCCAATTGTAACCGAGAGCAACCGCTCCGAAATGTTTTCCCCGCCCTCTCTCACCGCCTCCTGACAAGACCTGACACCCCCCCCCCCCCCCAAATGCATCCCTGTACCCCACTGCCCCGCTTTTTCCCGGCTTTGAACCAACCGCAGCCGTGGATTTACTTGTTGACGGCAACATGGCGCCCATAAGCAGGAAGACAGCAGCCACACCAACCAGGCATGAGCGCTAACCAAAATGCTATGTTGGTAGTCAGACATCTCATTGTATAGTTGTTGGGGCGCACTTTGCAGTCATTTCTTTTTCGTTCAGGTTCAGGCATCCTTCCTGCGCAGCTGTTGGGCGAAAGCTGGGGCGCCCTAGACATCACAGCCGGCCTAACCCACCCCCGAAAGGGTGTCGTCGGCCCCCGTTGCGCATCATGTCTCGGGTCGGCGCGTGTACGGGGTACCACCTTGGGCACGGGGGCTGCCGCCAGCCAATGTGTGACCCTGAGGGGTGTGCAACCGGTTTGGGGGTTGTAGGGAGGGGGGGGACCCCCCACCCCCCCCTTGGTTGACCCAAACCTTGGGGGTCGGCGGGTCGGGCGGTCAGCCGCCGGGCTCCTCCTCAAAAGGATCCCCATGACACGCTGATCATTTTGAACATACACAACTGGGGGAAAATTTTTTTCAGCAAAAAATTTGCATATGAACTTAGACTCCCATCAGCCAAAGTTCAACCCGGAGGTAGGGTCGGGGTCAAAATCCTTTTTTGTGTTTTTCATCCATTTTTGAATTCTCCACAAAATTCTGAGTATTTTGAGTCCGGACACATAGCGTCAAACAAAAAAATTTCCCCCTGCCGTATGCCTAAAACAAAATGTCCGGCGCCCACAAAACCCGTTGTTCCGTACAACCATTTTGGGGTCTGTAGAGGGGGGGGGGTCCCCCTCCCCCCCCTTTGGGGTCGGGTCCTGACCAGGAGCAGGCCCCCCGTGGCCTTGGGTCGTGGATGAACACCACTTGGAGCCCATCATAACCGTCGCTGTGGCTACCGTGGTAGGTCTCGTCCCCCTCCCGTGCAACGGCGTCATGAGCGTTTGAGGACACACTCCGTTTGCATTGTGGCATGGGCCTGGACACTCATCAGGCCTCTGTAGGCGGCGCATGGCCCCATTCCCGGCAGAGCTCGCTCAGCGCCACCGCCGCGATCGTGGCGGTGACGTGGTTGACGTAGTGGGACCCGTCTGGGACGTCCCCGTCATGCCCTCCGCGATCTGGAACGCGTCCACGACGGGCACGCCCGCCGCGCCCATGGCCGCCGCGGCAGACCGGACCATGTGCAGAAGGCGCTGGTTGTTGCGCCGGGAGTCGATCGGGGGGTGGGGGAAGGCCGGCATGCCGAGCCAGTACACCAGCGTCCGCGGGGCCCGGGCCTTGAAGGCCCGCAGCTCCCGCGCCTTCAGCTCCACGTGGGCCCGGTACTTCTTGTCCGACCACTTGCCCTGAGCCCCGATGCTGCCCGCCGCGGGCCAGTTCCCGAACCCCGCGAGCACCGCGTCCGGCGGGCGCGTGCCGTTGAGGGTCTCGTACCAGCACTGGGGCTTGTCCAGCCACGGGTCCGTGTGGTACACCAGCGTGACCGAGCCGACCTTGTCCACGCGGCCCCCCATGGCCTTGGGGTTGTTCTGGATCTTGGTCGGGGACACGCGGTTGAGGAAGGCATAGTACATGGAGCGCTGCTGGCTGTCGCCGAGGAACGTCACCACGCGGTTGGCGAGGCAGGCCGCCGCCTCCGGCACCGACCACCGGAGCGCCGGGTACGCGCAGGCGTAGGGCTCCCAGTCCCACCCGCCCCGCGGGGCGGCCACCCACCGGCCCGGCGCCGCGGCGCCAGTGCCCCGGGGCTTGGTGGCGGGGTCCGCAGCAGCAGCTGCCGGCCCCGGTCGGCCACCTGCCGCGTGCGCGTCGCCTTCTCCCGCGTCGGCACGTTGCAGGTCGACGTCGCCGACGTCGCGCGCGATCCGGCGGTCGCGGTGGTAGTGCGCGCTCCACTTCGGGTGCCGGCGGTCGTGGTACTCCGTCACGGCGTCGTAGTTCTGGTACAGGTGCCGCACCGTCAGCCCGTAGACCCCGGCGAGCGCCAGCTCGAACGGCGCGACGCTCGCGCACCCGCCCCGGTACTCGGCCCGCGCCACCACGAGCTCCGGCCCCTGCAGCCGGACCTCGTACGCGTCGGGGCCGCACTCGCGCTTGAGGAAGGCCTCGGTGTCGGGGTCGTCCGACAGGCGGCCGTCCTCCGTGCAGTTGCCGCGTGCCGGATCATCACGGAGCCCCGGCAGCTCTTTGGGTCGTTGCAGAGCGTCACCTCGAACTCCCCGTCGCCGAGGCCGATGGCGCGGCACTGGGCCGCGAGCGGCACCGCGGGGTCGGCGGGGGGGCGGGCCTCCGCGGCCCCCCCGGCGCGGCCGTCCGGGCGGTGGGGGGGTGCGCGCCCCCAGCGGCCGCCGCGTGCACCCGCCCGTGCACGAGGCGCGTGTACGAGAGGATGGTGCCCAGCACCATCACGATGATGCCGACCACCACCAGCAGCAACTTGGGAACGCGGCCGGCGTTGCCCTTCTCCGGGGGAGGCTTGCTGTCCGCACGCATGTCCGACAACGTGACGAAGTGAAGGAGCCGCTCACAAGACCATTGGCAACGCCCGGTCTGGGCCTACATCACGAAACCAGACTACATGACCAAAGTGCTACAAAGGACAGCGGGGGGCCATGATGTCAGGGTTCGGAACAACCAGCATGATCCTGACGTCATGCCAGACCCACTCAGTTCACATCATCTCAAGTGTTCTGCAATCACAACGTTGCCTTGAGGTGACACTGGGGGGTGTGGGGGGGTTGAGGCTGCACACCGCACGCTGTTCATGCGCTGTATTCGAACGGGGGAACTGTGAAGGGCAGATGGCCTCTTAGATGGCTTCTCAGGGACTTCTCACCTTCTCAGGGACTTGTAGACAGCAACAACCTGCAAAGCCCAGGCATGTGCAAAACCTTCTGCAGCGGGGGTCAGATTGGCCCGTGTGCCCAAGCGGCACGAAAATGTAGGCACCCTCCCCCGTGACCACCCCCTCATCCCCCGCTTTGCCAACCGGTAACCACATCTCCGACCACTTTCTCAAGCCCATCCTTAGGGCTGGGGCACGTTGGGTTTGGCCTGAAAAATAAGGTGGCCAAACACAATCGCGACTTGGCTTCAGTGGGCAGAATCAAAAGATGAGGCAGGGAAGTCAACGTATAGCAGTACACTGTAAAGCCCATATTGGCGGCAGCTCAAGGTTTTCAAAGCATCGCAACAATGTCCTTTTGCAGGGAATCCATTTATTTGGTGTACGGTCCAAAACACAGCATTTGTTTTGGCTATGCTGAAGCTGGTGGAGGCAATTTGACTGAGCGGCAGTAGGTGGTCTGGGACCCCCGATGGCCCTGAGTTGGAAAGGAAAACTCTGGTGTGGCATTCACATCCAAGGTGGTGTTTGTCGCACGGTGTGTGCACAGTGCTGCACTTCTTCGGTGTTTCCGGATATTTTACTCTCACAAAGAGGTCCCCCCCCTGTGTGACATTCCGTCTGGTTGTTGTTCCTTTACGGGGCCCTGGACAGTCACTCGTTCTTCCCTTCGCATGTTGCGTCAGGTCGCTGCTTTCTGTCGGCCGCTGCAGCCAGTGCTCTTGCTGGTGTCGTTTCCGCGTTCGCGGAGCCCAGTGTTTGGTGTGTTGGGGCTGTGCTGAATGTGGCATGGTGTGCCGTTTGCGCGTCAGCGGCGCCCAAAAGTTGGCGTATTGAGGATGTGCTGGTTGTTGCCGGGGTCGTTTGACTGTTTTTGCTGTCCATGCGCCTCTGTCCACAGGCCATCCATAGCCTGCCTCGCTGTGGTTCTGTGTGCGTGAGGCCCAGGTGCCCTGTTCCTCCACGCGTTGTCCCGGCCGTCCACCATATGTCCTTTTCCCCCTCACGGCTGGTCTGCCCCTGATGGGCTCCCGCTCCTGTTGCGCAAACAGCCCATCTGGGCTGCGGGAGACAACCCCTCCCCCCCCCAAACACACAGCCTCTTGTGCAAAGTAGCCTGGGCAACAGGTGCTGAGGTGATTGTTAAGGTCTGCGAATACCATTGGCATTGTCATCAATTGACACCACCGAGAAACTACTAGTAAGCAACAGGAACCATCCAGAAGCGTCTAGAAATTCCTGCCTCGGCTTTTGAGAGGGCCTCTTCACCATCCACCTCCGGCCCACACGACATCCATTCCGGCCCTTGGACTGTGCTCCATGCGATGGAAGTGAGGTCGTGGCGCAGCCCCCCCCCCCCCCCCCCGCCCCCCTACCAGGATGCCCCCAATATTAGGCCCAACAGAACAGGGAGTATGTGGGTGGGCATCCCCGATCGGCAGGGTCCTGGACGGACTTTGGCACTATTGTCAACTAGCAGAACCGGGTTTTGGTGGCAGTCAGTTCCGTATCATGTGTCACTCGGGAATATCCGCTAACTCAGTAGGACCCAGCTGCCTCTGACCATAGCCCTGGGTCCATGGACCGAGCGGCCCCTATGCGGGTCCCCATGGGTGCTAGAGTACCTGTATTGTCACCAACTGATGACCCATCATCTAGATGACCTCTCTACGAACATCTGCGATGTAATGTGCTGCAAATCTGCAACATTCGCAAGTGTTCCAGTCCAAAGAGGAAAGTAAAACTGTGTAGTGCAGTTACCACCCGTTGTGAAAAGAGTGAAAAGAAGGCAGGGACGCGGTGGCCTTCGGGGTTTGCATGCGACAAAGGCCTCCTCCACTCCCCAGACCTCATCCCTATGGGCCGTCATAGGGTGTTGATGGGGGCGGTTGCAGCACAATGGTGGCAGGCCCACGCTTGTTGGTAGTGCCTTGCAGGTAGAAATCACCACTGCCTGGCCTGCCCATGCACAACCGTACGACGTGGCACCGCGTGCACCCCGCGGGCGGCACCCTCAAAGACCCAACGGGTGTGGATAGCCCATGGCACTGCAAAGAGTGAAAAATGTAAGTCGTGTACAAAAAAACCGTCTAGTCGTGTAATTTTATTTTTTTGGCTGTAAATGCGTGTAATTTTTTTATTTTTGCTGTAAGTCGTGTGAATTATAAAAAAAAATTGAATTTTTTTATTTTTGCGGTAAGGGAGTGTAATTTTTTTATTTTTGCGGTAAGTCGTGTAAATTATAAAAAAAATTGAAAAATTGAAAGAAATGCAACCTTTGCAATACATGCGCAATATGTACAGCTGCCGGTTCCGTATGGCACCCCATAGCGACCTTAACGATGGGATGCCGTGTCCACAAAGCACATAGTACTTTGCGTGGCCACCAATTAGTTGGGACTCGGCCAATACAACATAGTTTCACATGGAGTCATTGGCACTAGACACAAAATCAGGCCAAAGAAAAGAGTCCTGACAGGGCCATGGCAGGATTGTGTATAAAGTCTGATGTTTGGTGTGGCATGTTGTTTTTGCAGTGTATACAACAAGATGTGTGATGTGTCTGATATAGATCTGATGCTTGGAGGAAGGGGGGGGGGGTTGGTGTCCAAATGGATGTGCAAAAAGTTGATGCCCCCCACCCCATAGGTCCCCATAGGCCCCGATAGGTCCCCGTAGGTCCCCATAGGTGCCAATGGGTCTCCAAAGGTCCCCATAGGCCCCCATAGGTCCCCATAGGGGCCGATAGGCCCCCATAGGCCCCCATAAGTGCCCATCGGCCCCCAGAGGTCCCCATAGGTGCCAATGGGTCCCCAAATGTCCCCATAGATGCCAATGAGTCCCCATAGGCCCCCGTAGGCCACCATAGGTCCACATAGGCCCCCATAGGCCCCCTAGGCCCCCATAGGTCCCCATAGGTCCCCACAAGTCCCCATTGGCCCCGATAGGTCCCCATAGGTCCCCTCAGGCCCCCATGGGCTCCCATAGGCCCCCATAGGTCCCCACAGGTCCCCATAGGTCCCCATAGGTCCCCATGGGTCCCCATAGGTCCCCACAGGCCCCGATAGGCCCCCATAGGCCCCCATAGGTCCCCATAGGCCCCCATAGGTCCCCATAGGTCCCCATAGGTCCCCATAGGCCCCCATAGGTCCCCATAGGTTCCCACAGGTCCCCATAGGTCCCCATATGTCCCCATAGGCCCCCATAGGTCCCCATAGGCCCCCATAGGTCCCCATAGGCCCCCATAGGTCCCCATAGGCCCCCTAGGCCCCCATAGGTCCCCATGGGTCCCCATGGGCCCCCACAAGTCCCCATTGGCCCCGATAGGTCCCCATAGGTCCCCACAGGCCCCCATAAGCTCCCATAGGCCCCCATAGGTCCCCATAGGTCCCCACAGGCCCCCATAAGCTCCCATAGGCCCCCATAGGTCCCCATAGGTCCCCATAGGCCCCCATAGGTCCCCATAGGTCCCCATAGGATCCCACAAGTCCCCAAAGGCCCCCATAGGTCCCCACAGGCCCTGATAGGTCCCCATAGGTCCCTATAGGTCCCCACGGGTCCCCATAGGTCCCCATAGGCCCCCATAGGTCCCCACAGGCCCCCCATAGGTCCATAGGGCGCTTCAACGGCCCGCACAGCACGATCACGATCAGCACCTCGAAGAGGGGAGAGGAACGACCATTTTTCAGCTGCCGAGGCTGGAAAACTACATCAGCAGGTTGTGCCCGAGGCCCTTGGGGAGCCCCCCCCCCCCCCGACACCCAAATAGGGTGAAAAACACATAAAGAGGGGCTAAAACATGCTTTATACAGGATATTTGATCATTTTGGATTGTCAGAATTATCAAAAGATCAGTTTTGGAAATTTCAATTTTTGAGCTCCCGAGGCTGGAAAACTGCATAAGCAGGTTGTGCCCCGGCCCCCTTGGGAGCCCCCCCCCCCCCCCACCCCGAAACCCAAATAGGGTGAAAAACACATAAAGAGGGGCTAAAATATGCTTTACATAGGATATTTGATCATTTTGGATGGTAAGAATATAAAAAAAATCAGTTTTGGAAATTTCCATTTGTGAGCTGCCGAGGCTGGTAAACTACATAAGCAGGTTGTGCCCTAAACCCCTTGGGAGCCCCCCCCCCCCCCGCCCCCAAACACCCAAATAGGGTGAAAAACACATAAAGAGGGTATTGCGCTTTTACTGTCCGCGTGGCTATGCACAGAGGTCGAGGGGCTGGGGGGAAAAACACATAAAGAGGGGCTAAAACATGCTTTACATATTTCATCATTGTGAGTGGTCACAATATCAAGTGCCACTAAATAGCCTACACAACAACAATTTTGGGGCGCCCGGAGGGCCCATGGCACGGGCTACATAGGCCCAGCGGCCACTACGTGGCCACAGGTGGGCACATCGCCTACATGCATGCATTTTCAGTAAAATTGGTAATTGTTTCTTTGCAGTAAGGTCGTGTAATTTTTTTTATTTTTGCGGTAAACGCGTGTACGAAAAAATCGTCCAGTCGTGTAACTTTTTTATTTTTGCGGTAAGTCGAGTAATTTTCTTTTTCGCTGTAAATGCGCGTAACAAAAAAACCGTCAGGTCGTGTAATTTTTTTATTTTTGCGGTAAGTCGTGTAATTTTTTTTTCGCTGTAAATGCGCGTAACAAAAAAACCGTCAGGTCGTGTAATTTTTTTTTTTTGCTGTAAATTGTGTAGGCCGGCTTACACGACTTACAGCAAAAAAAAAAAAATTACACGACGTGACGGTTTTTTTGTTACGCGCATTTACAGTGAAAAAAAAAATTACACGAATTACAACATACACCTGCAAAGAACCCCTCCCTGGCCTGAGCACGGTTGTGACCGGTCCGAAGCGCGCGTTCCGGACACGGTCTGAATCGCGAGGCTACGCAATGCAATGCAATGCAATCACAACCCCTTTGTCCCTTCGTATTCGTTGGGTGGGACCCATGTGCGCTCAGTATCACCCGCGCACCAGCCCTACCAGATGGATTGGACAGGCTGCATGATGCCTGGAAATGGCGGGTCAAGTGGACACTACAAATGACTGCTCACTTCTGTCTGCCCCAACCGCTTCTGTTGGTCAGCACAGCTCTTCAACCGTTTTGTCACCGCTTTTGCCAGAATCATGCCCATGCCACATGGTCGCTTCGTTGAGAGACGGTGCTGACGAGCGCACCAGAGCTGGCATGAACACCACGCTACGCTAGGCTCTTTACCTTTGTATGTGTGTGTCTTGTTGGTTTCCATCACAGAATGACGCCCAGACAACCCCGCGCACATGGGTTCAGCAGCTCTGCAGGGGCCCGCTCATTAGGCTATGTGCAGCGCTGCCATGTGCATTCACAGGCCTGTGCCTGAAGTGGTTGGTGCACCCCCCCCACCCCCCTTCGGGGCTTAGGGCCTGTTGCACTCCCAACCAGTTCCGTCCTCACCAACCGCTGGCCAACCGCTTTGCAACCCCTGGCTGCCCATCCCATCGCTGCGACCCCCTGTGCCACTGCGCATGCGACCCCTCGTGGTCCCCCTCTTCTTCAAGCACAGGCCTCTGTGTCACTTGTTGCTGGATGAATGCCAATGGGGTCGGGATGATCGGTGGTGTGTAGTTCATTGATACACCGCAAGGGCTATAGGGGAGGGGCGTTGGTGGGGGGGGGGGGGGTAAAGCCCCGTGGGTGCCCCCCCCCCCTCCCAAACCCCCGCTGCCACAAGGGGCTGTGTTGACCGGACACCCTCAATCCCACCCCCCCCCCCCGATGGCCCCGTGGTGACTTGGACCCCAAACGTCAGAAAACGTGGACATGACATGTGAGAAATCAGCGTGACAAGGGGGCCCGGAACCGTCGTCATTTGTCTGTCATGCAATGAAACAACTTTTGAGCATCTTCAACGGTTGGGACTTTTCTTTGGTGCCATAGGCGACTGAAGATCCTGATCCATTGAACCCCCGGCCCGGAACCCCATCCCCTCCCAGTGTTGGGGCTCCTCTATCGAATCCCCTCCCCAACCGCCGCCCCTGGCCCTCCACATTGCAGATGCACCTTCCCCAATGGACTTGCCAAAAGATAGCAAGCGATGAGGACAAGGTCCATGAAACTGTCATTCGCCAGCTGAGAGACGGCGTGCACACTCCGGTGGCCGAGGAATCGTTGGGTTGCTGGTTGTCCGCGTTTGGGCCATGTGTTCACGAGGACCCCGCTAAATTGTGCTGGTCACTGGAGCTCATTGTGTCACACAAAGGCGGTAGCGATCCCCTGTGTTACTGTAGGTTAGTGTGCACTGTGCCTGCCCAACGCATATGGGTGCATGTATACTTACAGGCAAGGCATCTATTCGAATCAGCCCCTAAGTGTGAGGTCCAGGATTCCTACATTCCTAGAAAGAGTGCCAAGACCATGCGTTCGTAGTTCATGTGTGGGCCCCTGCAGGACCTCATACACACGTAATCACAGTTGTGTATTTCCACACATGGACAACACAATTGCACACATTGTTGAAGGGAATAGGGTTAGGGTTGCCAACCAACCTTCCCCACGCATCGCGAGGGGTCACTGTCAATATGACCTCTAAAGCCCGTGGAGTGCCAGATTCAAAGAGGGTTAGCCGGCGAGACCTGAGCGAGAGGCGCGAGTGTCCCCCATGTGGCGGCATGCCCCTTTGGGGGGGGGGGGGGGGGCTGTCATGTGCCATATATTTCTGTGTGTGTGTGTGTGTGTGTGTGTGTGTGTGTGTGTGTGTGTGTGTGTGTGTGTGTGTGTGTGTGTGTGTGTGTGTGTGTGTGTGTGTGTGCGTGTGTGTGTGTGTGTGTGTGAAATCCGTCATGTAACATTAAGCCCCGGGAGCCAAAGGGGTTCCAAGGGCAAAACAAGTCAGTCGCTGGCGGAGCGGGCGGGTGACAATGGAACAGGGGGGGGGGGGGGGCTGGGGCTTTGAGCTTTGGGCGTTGGGCGTCTCTTGCCTGTCCAAAGAGGGCCATAGGGGCCCACGGGTTACCTCTTGTCGGGTAAGTCAGGCGATGGCGCACCTCAGGGCCACACTGTCCACACGGACAGGCGGCTGCGGCAGACGCCTCCTTGTGCGGACGTGCTTGTGCAGGCCGTACGGCCCGTGGGCCGGCCAAGCGGCGTGTAATGCGGTGCGATGCTACTCTGCGGCGGGTGTGTCTGAACTGGGGCGGGCGGGGGGGGGATGGGCGTTTGAACCCCCCGGAAATGGTTGGTTTGCCACACCGGCCCGGCGAATGCAGCGGTGGTACTTCATGGAGTGGGGTGTGTGCTGGTTCGGGTTTTGGAACCAAATTGCGTACAGCACTTGTCCCAAGTCACTTGGGGAAAAGGATTGTTGGTCAGTGAGAGTGGGCACTTGTCCCTCTGCTCACAAGTGCTGCTTCTGCCCCTCGGCGTCCCTCCCACGCCGGCGCCGGCGATGCTTCACACAAAATCTTTCCCGCGATGTCGAAATTCGGAGGGTGCTCACCACCACAACTGACGGTGGTAAAATAAAACAGGGCCCAGGGGTTCCGGATCACTGAGTGTTACCCATCGGTGGTGCGCGGCATGCCTGCGGATGCTGCCGTTGTTTGGGTTTGTTGTCTCTTGGGTACAAAAATGGGGGACGAGGAAAAAGACCCTCATGACTGAGCGCAGGTGCTGGCGGCAACAAAAACCAGCTTGGAATCGGAACGTCTTTCGGGACCCCACCTTTTGAGGGGTCGGGGCGAACATTTGGCTCGAAAGCACCGCACCCCCCCCCCCCCCCGCCCACCCCCAAAAAGGAGTTTTCCCACGCCCAGGGCCTCAAAACACAGCCAGTGCTTAAGAGCAACGGAGAAAAGAAGGAAACTGCCTCCGGCATTTGGTCTCTCGACCCACTGCCAATTGACGGCGGTTAGCGATGCAAAGACGGCCAATTGGCGGTCAACCGATGGCAGTTGGCGGTCATTTCGGAGGACGCTGGCACGGCAACCCTTGTGCCTACCTCCCCTGTAGGACACGGAGGGCAGGTGTACGCGGACGGTAGCCTTTCAGTAGCAGTCTCGACGTTCAGGTTCGAACCCAGGATGTGGTGCCTGGTGTTGGGTGCGGTGACCACTAGACTACTGGTCGTGGGTTACGAGGTCCATGGAGCGGTTTGGTCTGTCTGGCACTCAGTAGGGCTGGCCCAATTCGAACCTCGGACGTCCATACTGGAGCACGGACGGGGCTCTATGGCCACTGAGCCACGGGAGTACCCCTTGGCAGTTTTTTCCGGTTCACGGACGGCCCCTGGCGTCTAACCGACGGTGGTCGGCTCGCACTGGTGAGTGAGGCCGAACTCCCTCCGGGCGTGACTCTGGGAGATGATGGTGTACTCCACAAACTGGTACCCAAACCCCCCCCAGTGGTTGGTCTCTTTGTACGTGATCACGTACCCGCACTTGTCGATCGCCTCAAAGAAGCGCGCGTGCTGCAGGCAGTTGGTGCCGTGCAATTCGATGTTCAGGTGGGCAAACTGCATTTGGCAGTCGGAGAGGATCGCGGCGAACAGAGGCCACTCCGTCTTCTCGATGTCGACCTGCGGTGCGGCGGACCCGGGGACGGAGGGCACGGGAGGGGGAGGTCGAACGTGGGCACAACTCACTCCACGGGGGGAGTTCCGTTCAGTTCTGGGCCCCAACCCCCACCGCGTGGCAGGGGGGTCCAGACAGAAGTATTCCAAGGGGGGAGGGGGGGGGTCTGGGACAAGGGTTTGTGTGCCAAAAATGGCCCAACAGGATCTTCCCGGTTGTAAAATTTCGTTCTTTTCCCCAGCCCTCCCCCATGTCCAATCCCCCCCCGCTCCCAGGGACTACGGTTCCCCCGCAGGCCCAGGGGGGGGGGGGGGGTTGGACACCACTCCCGACCAACCACGTACCGGCGCATAAAATGCGGAATTCATGGCCGGTCAGTTGCTTGCTGTCGGTCGCCCAAGGCTCTGGGACACATACTGACATGCATAGATGCTGATGGGGCCATGCATAGGATGCGAACAAGCAGAATTCACAACACACTGCATGCATTCATCAGTTATCTGCCAGCCCCTGGTGCTGAACAGGGACAGCGTAAACATCTCTCTTACGGTACCACATAATCTTGAACTGCTGCACATGTTCCCCATCAGCGACAGGGAGGGACGCGGGTCTGGCAACGATGTCTCACAGTTGCGCAGTCCTGTGCAATATGACACTGATGCGTTTTTTTCGGGAACTAGCCAGTGACGCCCCCACCCCCCAGGGGGAACCGTCTGATACCGAGGCCTTGTGCCAACCCCCCCCCCCCTGGGGGGGGCCCAAGGGGAGGGGGTACCCCCCCCCTTTTCCTGTGGTGTACAGCCATTCTAATACTTCCCTGGGTCCAGAGGGGAGCATCCATCTGGTCGGGATGCAATCTCTGCATTGGACTCCAACCAGCCTTCATGGTCCGTTGTCCATTCAATTGCCGTCCTGCCGGCGACCGCCAATGCACTTTGTTCCTTCCCCTGATCACTCCCTCCTCCCTCACCTCCCCTGCTCCGCTGTGTTTTCCAGAGGGGGGGGGGGTGGTCTTTTTGGGGGGGCATTTTCGAATTCCCCGTTTCATCCTGAGCATTTTGGTTACACACAAGACGGGGGGTACAACCCCTTCACCAGCTTGACGGCCCCACGGGCCTTTGCCACAACCGTGCAGGCTGTTGGATGCCTGGTGCCTGTCCCCCCATTGGCACAACTGCTGCTCCCCATTGGTGTAGGGTCAGGGGTCTGGATTGCGGGTGGCGGGGGGGGGGGGTCAACTTGTTCCCCTCGAGCCAAGCCGTCGCACGCCCCCTACGCACTGGCCTACTCTGCTCGCGCCCGCAGTGTGGCCCCTGGCAAACGGCGGCAAGCGGCACAGCGCTTCCTGCCAAGCCCCGGCGGGCCTCGCTCTGCTTTGCGGACAGGTGTTCGCTCATCACTTGGCGTGTGGGTGGGGTCTGGGGTGGGGCCCTACCCATGACACCCCCCCCCCCTGTCGGTGCCCCCGCTGCGGGATACGAGAGTTGAATGCTACACTGCTAAAGCAAGCAGGCAAGTGCAATACAACAAAGTCAGAACAAAAAGCTCTTCAGTGACATTGCCATAGGCGCCTTTCACTGTGAAACAGAAGGTACCCCGAGGTACAGTGCAGATGGGGGCTCATTCCTGTGACACGCACAAAGCTACTCCTACTGAAATGTCGGACACACAAATCAAATACATCAGACCAACATCAGTGCACCCCCCTCCCCCGGTGGACTCCCCAGCCCACCAACGCTGGACCCTCTGCCGAGTTAGCCAGGGCACACAAGGTGTCGCCGTCTGCTGCCCAATCACCGCACCACTCCGTACAGGGTCCCTCGTGTGGTACATGCCACGACGCATAGAAACCCAACCTCCATTCGGCCGTTCTGCGCAACCATCCCCACAGGTCAGCTACAGAAAAAGACATATCCTGTGGCAGGCGCCCTGTTATAAAAGAAATCCACCGCACCGTCTTCGCAGTGTCCCAGGGTGTACGGGCGAGGACACGTACAGCGGCGCATATCATTGCACTGCGCACCACGGACACGGGGTACTGTGACAAAACCGCAAGCTGCATCCAGGCTACAAGGGAAAGAAGGAAACCTCCCCATGTGGCTACAGACGGCAGTGCATTGCACAGGGCCCCAATAAACGTGTTCGTGACCCGTTTCCGCGTGGTGGCCCAAAAACTCTGGAGAGGGATCCCCATTTTTAAATTCCACTGCTTGCCCAGGGCATTTGGGTGTGCATGGGCCAACACGTCAAGAGACCCCAAATGCACGGAAATGCCCATTGCCGTCAGCGACTTACGCATGCAAGCACCGGTACAGGGCAGGTCAGGGTTTTTCGACCGGCAGTCACATACAACTTTTAGGGACCACACCTCTTCAAGGACAGAACATACCGGTTTCATCACGTCGGTGGCCTCGGGGCCTTGTGACGCAACGACGAGGTTATCCCTAAATTGCTGGAGAGCAAACAGGGTGTCACCTGCAGACCACTGAACTACCCCATCACTGGTTTTGGAAAACTGGCCCCACCTCCTCAACAGATCAACTCGCAACTTGCAACACCACACTGAGTGGAGGTCTGCGCTTTGCGCACTGAAAGACCCGCCCATGGGTATAGCTCCAGTGTGTTGCCACAATTCTCCCGCCGCCACCACCACATTATCCTGAGACAGGCTGAATTCTACCAAAGAAATAAGGTCATTCATCGACAAAACATGAAACGTGCCCCGTTTACCTTCACCAGCCCTGTCATGTGACTTATTGGTTTTGTGAATGCTCCAGACCAGTGTGGTAGCCCTCCACCTCCTGCGTGTAGTGAGCCAAATGGCTGCGTCACGCATATGCTGCAGTACAGAGGAGGGTGGGATGACATTAAACTGCTCTTTGCAGTCTGCTTCACCTATGAATTCTGCACCCCATTTTCCCAGTTTTTGCAGCCAGGCTCCCATATCCTGCAGGCGCAGAGTTAAAAAAGACCCGGGTATCTCCGCAACCAGAGTACGCACAAACAGGTAAATGCACGGGCCGCCACCCTCAGCTTATGGCGACTAACAACTGGTGCTGCAGCAGCCGCAATTGGGCGCCATAGCACCTCCGCCGGCACCTGCGACTTGGCCTTCCCAATCAGGTACAAAAGGGCCAGCTTGCCCTTTGTTCCCAGCGCCCAATTATTTGCGGAGATTGCAGTATGCAAATCTCGTAACACTTCAGGCATATCACGGGACTCACGTGTGTACCCCTGCTAAACAAGAAAATTTTGCAGTTCATCCGAGGCCCACTGTCGGCAAAAACCCCACATTTGGCCAGGCCCTTTATCAACAATCCGGACCACGGCCACTTGCGACAAGTCGCGTGCTAACATCTGTACACGACGCCGAAGTTCACCCCCCTCATTGAACTCACTACGGGGTAACAGCAAAGACACATGGTCGTCAGACAAGGGTGGAACACCAAGGACAGCAGCTAGCTGATGCAGGCTTTTGATTGCACCCTTCCGTGACAGGTCCCCATTGCACGGCAAAGGGTCATTAGCCCTCAGGGTCGTGTCAAGGTGATCAATGCGCAAAGGGAGCAAGCAAAAATGGCCCTGAACCCTGGTGACGTCGCCTCCCGCAGACCAAACAGACATATGGCTGGTACAGCAAAAACAGGGCGGCCTGCCAGTCTGCACTCCCTGTTTATTGGCACCACTTTCAAAGGCTCGTCTAACAGTAAGTGGTACAGAGCGTACAACAACGATACGTGACAGGACCTGTCGCTGTGCTAAGCCTGTCGCCGTGCTAAGGAGAGGCCTTTACTGCGCACCAGTTGATTTATAGCACGGGTAATATATGGTGTCTGTGAGGGCTTCAAATACGGTACGGTAACAGGGGTAGTACGCACCAGGGGGATGTCCAAATCTGTGGCAAGTGAAGTGAGTTCGTTGGAGATGGCCCGTTTTTTTGCGAAGTCGCCATCCTGTTGTGCTACCCTGATCTGTTCCAACAGTTGTTGCAGGCGTTTAGACTTTTGGGCTGAGGGGGGGACCCCTGTGGACATCAGCTGGCACCGCGGGGGTATTATCGTTTAATGCCCATCTTTTTAGCCGAAACCACCACTCTCGTTCAACGAAACAACCTTCCACATCGTCAGACACGTACTGTAGGGGGATGGGAGTCCATTCATGCAGGCCCGTCTGGCGCAGCATTGCATGGAACCTGCTGTCTTCTGCACCCGCTGTGGCAGTGGTTCCGTGTTTTCTTAATCTCTGGACGGGTGCAAGATGGGTTTTTCCCACGTAGACACAGAGCATATGGACATGTACCATGACGTACACAAGTAAAACAGGTGGGGGCGTACCGAGCTGCCAACAACCCGTGTGGCTGAGGCCACGAATCAGCTGCAGGACTGGGTTTGTGTGGTAGGGTAAATGGGGGATGCGCTGTTGCACAATATTTGCCCACGCACCAAGATTTGTCGCAGTAAGTGCACGCTGTGCGCCGTGTGTATACAGGCGTAATCGGGCGTCGCTCTCAGGCTCTCGAGACCACAGACGTGAAGTACCGCGGCGACGCGCTTTAAAGAAACAATGCAACCGACAGCGCTGGACGTCGGACAAAACCGACACTGCCTCTGGGGAACCATAAAGTAACCAACACTTACCCTGGAACTCGGCGCTGGCTAAGCGCGCCACTGAATGAGGGAGCAGTGGAGTATACTCAGGGTCGTTAGGAGACAGTAACCACAAAAAGCCCTGGTCGGGCATGGGGATAGGGGAATCACGTATATCAGGCAGGACAGCCAAAAAATGACGAGTACCCTCAGGTATCAACTGGAGATTCTCCCATACAGGGTCCAAAGGAAGAGACACTGTAGAGCAGAGCGCAGGGCTATGCAACCATACATTGACTCCAGACAGGCATACCATGATGAATCTTTGCACATAGGAAGGGGGGCAAGGGAACAAAGGGGGAGGCGGATGTGCCTTCGCCACTAACCAAGACAGCGGTTTGGAAAAGGCAGCAGCCCGCAACGACGCAACAGCAGCTTCATAATTGAAAAGTAAAGCGTCAGAATATTCAGAGGCTTCTGAAAACATCCATAGCTTTGCTTGGTAACCTGAAATCTCGAAATGGTGTTGCCATTGGTCTGGGGGGTAGTGGGGCAGTTGCAGTGGACGGTATGTGTCATGGAAATTCACAGGATCATGCAGGGCACATTCAACAATATGAGAAGCGAGTGCCATTTTTGACTCCAGGCGTTTGATTACCTCAATTGCCCCAACCAACTCCAAATCAAAATTGCCAGCATCCTCTATGGAGTGTGCATTGTGATCGGAAAACTCCGGTGCAGCAGGACAGGCGATGACGGGAACGGGATTGCTACGGGTGCCTGGTTGATGCACGCAAAGATTTTCGTCAAGCTGCACATGGGAATCGCACTGGGATGCTAAACTCTGGCCTTTGGGGGCCGGGCACCGAGGACTGATGGCGGCATGCGTGAACCTTGCAGGACAGCGGGCAGTCCATTGCGCAGAGTGCGTGCCGTGGTACCAGAAGATCGCAGGCCTCGTGCTGTAGCATTCATTTCACTGCCTGCCCATTCTCCCAGCCAATCCAGCATTCGCTCCCACTTACTGTCGCCCCATTCTGTCACTACTGCCTCAACAATGTCCGAATGCCATATAGTGGTGACTTCTGACTGCTCCAGGGGTTTCAGTGAGAGCCACCACTTTGCAGACGACGAGCTTGACCGCTTGTTAGGTGTCTCTGGGGGTCCCTACCTGTAGCAGACCTCTTACCACTCACCGGAGCCTGAACCATGGCCGTATCTGGATCTTGCGATACGACGACTGGAGAACCTGGAGAACCCCCTTCTATATGTGAACTGCTTTGTCGCCGGAGAAGATCCTCGAATTTGCTCGCGTGCATCGGCCATGTTTCCTGCAAGAAATCCTCGAAAGATTTATTAAGCGAATCCTGCTTTTTCTCCAAGGCTTTGGAAGCCCGCACATGCTCGTCATAGGCAACAAGATGATCTTCAAAGACTTTTTCATGTCAGCAGATGGTTTCTCCTGAGCTGACCTCCACTGCATCAGGCCCTGAACTCGAGATGTCAGGGATTCCAAATCTCGTTTCATTTCCGGCAAAGGTGCGACCGCGGACTGAAGAGATGCAACCTGTGACTTCAATGTTGCAATATCCTGAGCGTGTCCGGCTGCAGAGGCTTTGTGGGTGTCAAATTCATCGCGCAGTGCAGAAGATTTTTGTTGCTCCTGTGCTAATGTCTCTGGAACCCTGCGCAGGCAGTCACAATAATTGTGCCCCCGTATTCCGCACCATAGACACACGCCGTATTGCGCTTGCCCACCCTCTGGCTCATGAATTGGCGCACCGTCGACGGCGCATTTTGCTGTGCAGTGGTCGTCTGTGCCACATCTCAGACACCGAACTGCAGTAACCGGGGCTGAGGATCTCGGGTTGGCTCCCATGGTTTCCGCGTAACGGTGACATTCTCTCACCCAGTGCTGGTCTGATCCACACAACAGGCAAACACCTTTTTGCATACGGTCTGCTCTAACAGGACAAGCTGACGCATAATGGAGTTCACCACAGGACCAGCAAGGTTGAATAGAACGCTTAACAGGGGAAGCAGAAGACACGGCTGCACCGGCGTCGGACCGCTTGGGACATTCATATGGTCGATGACCGCTCTTGTGACAAATGCCACAGATAACAGGCTTACTGAAAGTGCCCCCCCACCCCGCCCTCTGGGACACTCCATTGCACTTTTACTCTCAGTCCTCAGCCCTGGCGCTGGCCTGCCTAGCTTCGCTGGGACACGCCGAGCCATGCCGGCAGCCGCTAAGTACATTGTGTCGAATGGGCCCTTCCCCGTTGGGGTCAGGCCTTTGCTTTGCCACAGTGGGCGGAAGGCTGGAATGCAAAAGGAGGGCACCCACTTTCTCGCTTTATGGGACATATCCGCCACCACACGCAACCTTCCGAAAGGTACGATACAAAGCCTTGAGCCACAATGCGTCGTGTCTGTGCCATGCCTGTGCGAGGGCGCCGCCACAGTGAGGAAAAAAATATAGCAATTCAGCCAACCCTCACTATGCCCCAGCACCAAAGCTGGGATTTGAGCCCAGGTCTTCCTTGAAAGGTACCATGATTTCTGATAGAAAAAACTGTGTTAACGCTGGGTATCTGAAATGATGAGACTGTGATACAACATTTGTAGCGTAACTCATGGCGATTTGAGGGCAACCGATCGCGGTTGAAGGGTCACTGACGGCGGTTGAGCGGTTGATTTAGGCGTACCCTAAGGGTACTCCTTAGCACAAGGGAAAAAAATAGACGGGGTGATGAAGGAGGGCACTGGTTTTCCAAAAAGGGGTTTCAATGCCCTGCGGTAGACACCTGTGCTCAGCACTGAGTCTGAGATCATGAGACTGCTCGTGGGTGTCACCCGTCCGTGAGGGACGCCCCGTCAGCCTGAATGAAACAAAAAGCTGCATAATTAGGGAGCTCTCTGGCCTATGCCCGCTTTTGTCGGCGCTCATCAAGACCAACGCCATTCCATCATTCGGGAGACCACACGGGACCAGTCATCAACACCCTTCTTCACGGCCAGGGCATTCGATACCATTGACATCGTCCTCCGGGACCGCATCCGCAAAAGCGCTTTGCGGCCCTTGGTACACACATGCGACACGGCAGGTGGTCGACACCACCGACCCAGAAATGCACGAGCTCATGTGCAGCGGCCAACTGGTCGCTTATCACGACCACGCTTGGCATTGGATGCCACATGTCGTGTACCTCTCCCGTGCAAACTTCCCTCTCTGGACCTGCCGTCTGTTTCGGTGCACTTCAGTCGTTTGCGACGCAACTGGCTCTGGCAGACGATGCAAACCACGCATGTGAGTGTTTCCCACAGTGTAAAAGGGTCACCAATTCAGCGACATTTCCCACATTTTGCGTTTTTGAAAAAGGGCCAGCAGTATTTTTCCACAGCATTGGAAACAAAACTGCACTGGACTGAGATGAAAGCTATCTCAGTGAATCTCAAGTCAAATAACCAAAAAATAGCTCGATCATACTTTGCTACGCTTGACAGAGGCAATAAGTTCTGCACTTGCAGGGCCCCAGCCCTGCCCAGGGACCACCTTCGCATTGGGGTATTCGGACCGGACTACCACATGGGACTCTCTGTGTGTCCGGAAGCACAGGTCCTCTCGGACGGGACGGGCGCGGGGAGGCTCATACTTTGAGAATGTCAATGACGCGGTTCCCGTGGCCCAGCTTCTTCATGATGCTGGGCAGCGTCAGCGCTGGCCACCTGGACTGCCTGGGTTTCTGGTGCACCCACAGTTCGTGGAACTGGATGTTGGCAGGGCCCAGCACCTGCCAAGGAAAAGGGGTGGGGCTGCCGGCGGGTGCATGGGACGTGGGATCAATGTTGCACTGCGCAATTTCTGGTTATGCACCTTCCAACTCCAGCTGCAACTGTTTTGTAACCGCCGCCTCCTGCTCTGCAACTGCTGCCACCAATTTAGCCATCCCGTGCTCAAAGCAGTACACCTCCCACAGCGTCCAAGGCACCGCAGGGAGGTGGCTACCCGCTCAAGGTCCTATCAGTGGGCCTGTGAGAGCAGGGTTGTGTGTCCCAGCCCGCCGACAGACAAAGGTGCACGGCCTATCCCCACCGCACTTGGGGCCCATTCGCTACTCTACTACACCATACTCCACTCCTCCACTCCACTACACTACACCGCACAGTATCGGCATGCTGGCGGCATTTGCGTGTACTACTGCTGGTTTCTGCAGGGTGTTCTCGGGTAATGATGCATTGATGTATCACACGTTGTTGCACATGCCACACTGCACCGCCCTTTCCTGTAATGTGGAGTGGAGTGCTGTGGTGTGGTGTAGTGCGGTGTAGTGTAGTCGAGTGTGGTGTTGTCGAGTGTAGTGTGTGTAGTGTAGTGTAGCGCAGTGGTGTGTGCCAACCACAAATGCAGGTGGTCGCAAGAAAGGCAATGTCAAGCCCCAGCCCGTTCCCCCATAGGGGATCGAAGTGGTCGCCTAAATGTAAGGCCTCGAGACTTTCTCGTGACTGCCTGGGAGTGTGTTGAATTCTCCACACCACGGCTCCGGGGGAAAGGGGCGAAATTTCGGTGCCACAGAGGAAATCCGCAGGCCGCCGTGTGGCATCGGGCACCGAGCACAGCGAAAGTATTCAGCGCCAAATCAGACCTTTCTCACCTTCGGTGCCCAGGAGATGGTGCCGGTCGGGTCGAAAATGTGTATCTCTGCCCGAGGCAGCCGCTTGCGGATGTCCATCTCCCACTTGAGGTCTCCATTGCACCCGAAGCTCAACACCAGTGGCCGCTCATCTAAGTTGCAACCAAAAGGCAGTGGGCTGGGGTGCGCAGGCATGCGGTTCCAGACGGGGAGCTGCGCCCTCCCCCGAAATGACACATCATTCATGACACATTACTCCCTCCCAAGCGCTCCTGTCCGCCTGCACTGACGTACCAACCGTTTTGTCACCGCCAGCCCTTGTTCCCCAGCCGCTTCCCCAACCACCAGTACAGCGTTGCCACGCCAATTCATTCCAGTCTTGGGGTTTCCACCCAACCTTTTGGTAAGTCTCCCTGAGACCTCTCCCATGATAACGACAGGCATGCATTTTTTCGTGGACCAGTGAGGCCCACCACAACACTTCTCTCTTGAATCGGTCTGGGAACTGCACTTGGCAACCGATTTCCAAAAGGCACGCAGTCGTGCCGCTGTTCATGCACACAAGAAAGCCGCTGCTTCAGTGTTTATGAAGAAGACCCGGATGCCTACTGCTTGTGTATGGCTCTTTGGCAGCGCTGAGTCCTCACTGCCCGCTGTCATTCCGTTTGCACAATCCCCGTGCTGCCTGTGGGCCGCCCAGTGCGACCCATGCAAAATTCGCTGCTGATGATGTGCAGTGAGGCAGACTGGCCTTTGCTGCCCGTGTGCGATGCGCTTGTTCCACGTGCTCAGCGGCCATTCGGATACCGTTCCCTGAGGCACAGGCGTGGCTCAAAGCTGTTTGCCCCCAGTTCTCAGGTGCCCTTGTGCCCGTGTGCTTGTGTGCCTGTGTGCATGCTGTCCACGTGTCGTGGGTAGTGTGCGGTCCTCTCCTATCTATATGCAATTCGATGCTGTGTTACACCTTATAAGGGATTATGAAGCAGGATGCCGCCCACAAAAAATGTACAAGCTTGAAATGCAACCCCAATGAACTTCACAAAGCCTGTTCATCTTGCTACACTTCGTTTGCAAAGGGAACCGGGTGTGGGTGTGGGTGTATCTGACGCCCTAAGAAATTCAAATCATGCTCAAAATGTGAGGTGCAACAGACCTATGCTCCTACTGTCATCACCCCCCCACACATAGGATCCCCAGTTGACTCAACTGGGCTCAGCTTAGGTCTCGCAACCGAAAGGTCGTGGGATCGATTCCCGGATTGCTCTCTAGCTTAAAGACCTGGACTAGCAAACTTGCACAACCGGTTAATTGTGGAAACACCGCAATAAAGAAACCGGGGATCTTACAGATGACTATGGAAATGTGCATTGCAAAGAGAATGGGAGAGGGGGGGGGGCATCCCTGACAGACACCTGATTTGGGGTGGATCATGTGGTCCATGAGGACTTCCCCCTGGATGATGAGGGCAATGGGGGCACAGAACAACTGAATCAGTGTGTGCACATACTCTGGAGGCAGGCCATTTCCGTGATGAAGGCCGTGCAAAAATCGTGAGTAATGGAATCAAAAGCATTGGGAAAATCCACAAGCAAAACAGTGCAGTGTCGGATGTGGTCCAAGATCCAAAAGCTGTGCAAAGATGACCAAAAATCTGGTGACCCTTGATGCTGCCTTTTTGTTCAAGCGGAGTGATGGCCGGCAGGGGACAAGATCCCTCTCCTCTAACGACAACCAGATGCTAACTGCTGCAGAACAATCCCTGCCTCTCTACTCCACCACCCCTCCCCCTCTTGATCTGGGGGGTGGCAAAATTCCTGGTTGGATGGTGAGTTGATTTAGGCATCGCCCGTGGGGGGTCGCACCCACTCCATGTCTTGCTCCATGCTTACCGAGGGCGGTGGTGCAACAATACCAATGACTTTTTATCACTAGTGAATGGTGGCTTGGCAACCGGTTTTTCGAACAGTTGTCATTGTAGCACAGTGGTAACACACCTAGCCGCCAGGCCTAGAGGGGGCTGGTCCAAGCCGTGGCCCGCGGCATGGTGATGCGGTTGGCCTGGGCCCGGAGCCCAAGGGGGATCATTCTGTTTTTCTTATTGGCGGCCCCCCTCCCCCCCCCCCTTCGTCTCTAGGGATGCATGGGGCTGGAATGTGGGGAGCGGTAGGGCGGGGAGGCATTCAATGTGTGTCTTGGTGCCTCATGGCTGGTTCTGGGGGCATGAGCCGTGGTGCATTAGCAGCATCTGCATATATGGCGAGCCTCAGCCCGTCAGGCGCCCCCCCTGCAGGGCTGAACAATGAACTCATGGTTTGCAGTAATGGTAGCAAAGTAGGAATGTTGAACCTCGCAGTTGGAGCATGATTGAATGGATTGGCGCGCGCGCGCACACACACACACACACACACACACACACACACACACACACACACACACACACACACACACACACACACACACACACACACACACCTGTTCAGGGTCATGCGCCTTAGGAGGTTACGAATGTGGTCTCCCTCCTGCTACACAACGTTTAAAACCAGTCAAAGTGTGGAAATGCCGCACCGAACAAACCAGCCTGATGCCAACTCATCTTGAAAAGAGTTGCCTCACCCTTTTTCGTGGCTTCTGGTGTGAAGCTGTGAATCAGTTTGCTGGCTCAAAGAAAATGAAGCTGTGTATAAGTGTGCTCGTCTCACTGCCTGCCAGCGACGCGCTCAAACATTGATATTGTGGTTTTGCTGAAGGGGCGACCAAGAAACACGCATGTATACCGACACATCCCCATTGAAAGAGGCAGATTGAGGCGCCACAGTGCACCGCTGTGGCCTATGCACACGCCACTCGGCATCCACCTGTTGTTTTGGGGGTCCACAACGGCCGAGTTCACGCACTGTGCACAATACACCCCTGTAGACACTGAGCAGGACTTGGAATCTGAGTGCACACACACCTTCTTCAAAGACCCGCAGGCCACTCATCCACTTGCCTCCATCCCCTTGAAAAGTGCTGGGGATGCGTTGTGTGTCCTCACAAAACCATTCAGGCCACCACAGGTCATATGTGGTGACCTGCGAGTAGGGCATCGTGTCGTGGGAGGGTTTTAGCTTGCGACGATCCTGACGGTTCAGCTGAGGGAAAGGGCAAGGCAGGGGGCCCTTCTTCGCCTTGTCACCGTATGAGTGAAAATCTGCAGATGGAACGTGGAAATGCACATTGGGTGTACCACCAGTCGCATTCAGGGCACCAACAACGGCCGTCGCTTATTCGCCCATTGCCAAGGGGTTCTTGTAATTCAGTGGTCATACGTCCCCAACTCCAGGCAAGACGTCATGGATGACCCACTGAGCGACACCCGGAGTCGGTCTGTAGGTCGTGCACGAACCCGAAGGGGTCGCCCAACCCCAAACTACCGCACTGGTCCTGACGCCATACACGATGAACCGACCTGACACACCGACCAACCGGCCAATCACAGCTGTGTGCCTTGTTGGGGGTGACTTTCAAGGAGTGCGACTTGTCCGGTGTTTATCACTGCATCACTACTACAGAGGCCAGTCGTGCAAACACATAGTTCGACCGAGACCGTGCGCCTCGTTTCACGAGGCGCATGGGGGGGTGGGGGGGTGGCGCTAATGAGGTGCACGGGGGGGGGGGGGTGAGTTTGGCGCTAACAAGGCGCACGGGGGGGTTTGGTGCTGGGGGTTTGGCGCTAACGGGGCGCTCAGTGTGTGTGTGTGGGGGGGGGGGGGGTCGGTGGTGCACACACAAGGCGGTGCATACACAAGGCGGTACACACACAAGGCGGGGCACACACAAGGCGGCCTGTAGCCACCGCAGGAGTCTTGTTATTTAAGGGGGGTGCGGGGGCTGCCCCCTGCATTGAGCGAAGCGAGCTGTTTGTCCTGTTTGCCCAAGGTGCAGGGGGGGGGGAGGGGGTTGGCGGGCCGGGGAGGGTTTGGCACTAACGAGGCGCACGGGGCGGGGTGGGGGGTTGGTGCTAATGAGGCGCGCGCCGAGCCCAATCTGCGCCTCGTGTAACGAGGCGCGCAGTTTCAGGCGAACACTCGGGTTGTCTGAGTCGGCACTGAGCAGTATCCAGGACAGCCTGAGCTGGCTCAGACTGACCGACAACCGCTCTGTGCTTTTTGGAAAATTGCCCTCTGCACTTGGAGTGACTGGAAGCCCCCCTCCGTGCAGCACAACACAGTGGAATGGGCATGTATTGGTGCCGGGTGGTCCTTCAGAGAAAGAACACAAACCAGCTGCCTCCGCTAGTTTCCGTCTCTAGATTAGCTGCCAATCAACAGCAGTTGGCGGTTAAACTGACGGCCACTGGCGGGCGAGAGATGGCCAGTGGCGATTATTTCGGAGCAATGGCCACCCGTATGGCACAATCCTTGGAGTTGCGGTGTGGCAAAGGAGGGGCCAGGGTCCCAAAGAACAAAGAGGAGAAACGGTCCATGCCTCGCGCAGGGCGCTATACACCATGCCGCAGTCCAATGCAACATACAGGAACTCCGACACCACAAGAATGGGGGCCAAACGTGAGGTTGCAGGTCAATCAAATCACAAGTAAACCAGGGTGACTCAGCAAACAACCACGTAACCCCCCCCCCCCACCTATGCCCCCCCCGCACCACCACCTACAGCCCCCCTTCTTGGGTAAAACCAGCCTTGAACTGTGAGGAGGAAAAATCCTTTCTAGAATCCCACAACCTCCGGTAAGGCTCTGGGAGGGCAGCGGGGTTGAATCCCCCCCTCCCCCTGTACCAGGACCCCTCTCTGGTACGAAGTTTAGGGGCTGGGGACCACAGCCAAAGGAACTCGACAAACCTGCTTCAAAAGATGGTGGGTGCCTCACGCCGCGGGACTCGTCGCACTTGACCTGGCGATGAAGGTCCCGGAGCTGTGTGAACCGGGCAACTTTACGATCCCATAGCACGCGACAATCCGAATTGGTGAAGTTGGCCACGGTCCAGTGGACGAAACCCACAAGAAATGCAACCACCCTGAATGGGTTTGCATGGCGCATCTGCAGGCCACTACATGTCACAGGCTGCAGAGTTTTGGGCTGAGGGAAAAGGGGACTTGGTGGGATGCTGGCAAATGCAGACGTTGGTGCTCCCCACAGGGCTGACCTTCAATGCAAAAAAAAAAAAAACAAACAAACCAAAAATCACTCAAAAATGCATACATGAACCCCTGTACCCTAAACTCTGTCCCCACATATGCGTGCCATTCCTCTTGAGCCCCAGGAATGGTATGCAGCTTTAGCGATGGGTAATCTGCCAAAGAATGCGAAAGGTCACAGAGCCTGCGTGGGTTCAGCACATGAAGCTCCTTAAAGAATTGCACTTGATCAGCCTCCTTTTCCATGCGGTTGACGAGTGCAGTGTGCAAACGCTTCACCGCTTCTCGAAGGAGACGTCGGAAACCATCAGAATTGGCTTCACTGACCTTTTGCCCTTGCCAGAATCACTGTCCCCGAAAGTAGATGACATTTTGGGAACACAAAAACAGAAAAGCGTCCAGCCACACAAATGATATGAGGGACAGATAAGAACACAAAAACGTACAGTGTGCCTAGCGACAGCAAAGAGAGAGAAAGATTGTTCCTCCGGGGAAAATTGAAATTTTTGAACAGAGGCATCACTGAAAAATTGCAGTAAAATTGCGGTAAATTGCAGTAAATTGCGGACCTCAACCCCCCCCCCCAGAATTGCGGTTTGTAGTCTGTAGACACCGTCTGCAAATAGACGCGGTCTGCTAATTGTAGACAATGTCGGCATGTTGTAGCCGCAAAGTGCAATATTTGGGAAGGGGGCCGAAGGGCCCTTTCCACCAAAAACGGGAGGCTAACAGTGTTTACGCATGCACATGGGAACGTATTTTGAGCGAGCGAGGAAGCCCCGAAGGGGCACCAAAGGCCCCTCTAGACCCTAGAGGGAGGGGGCTAAAGCTCTCATAAGCCATATTACTCAAGCAAGCAACCAACAACAACATCAACGACAAGCACCTCTCCTTACCGTTTTGGCCATTGCTCCATCCCAATGCTTCGGGCTCTACTCTACTCCAGCCATGCATTGACACATGGCCTTCCCAAATCCAAAGTTTGAGCCCCAAACTCACCGTTGGCAGCCCGGGGCGTAGGCGCCAAGTCGGGAGGTTCCCTTCCAAATCCACACCATTTTGAGCCAAAGACGACCATTGGTTCTTTTTTGTTGAAACCGGTCTTGGAACCCGTTCAAAACAGCCAAACGAAGGGAAACGGATTGTAATCACCACATGCGGCTTGACTTCCTCATGACAAACAGCCCTTTGTTGCTCTCTAACTCCACGATGTGTCCGAGAAACGGCCAAAAAAAAAAGCCTTAAAATGGTCTAGAATATGCAATTTGTGTCGATGAGCCCCAAAACCAAGAACGAACTGTATCTTGGGCGACGGGGCACAAATCAGATTAGATCGGATTAGAGGACACACACACACACACACACACACACACACACACACACATCTATATATGGGATATTTCGCGAGGGAGGGGGGTCTATTCCGTCCACTATCGGGGGTTTCAACTTTTTGGCCGTGTACCTCAAACTGACTGTATTTTTGGTATGGCATGTGATACCTTTTCGGAAAGTGCGTGGAAAGCTCTGTTTAAAGCTTTTTTTGCTTTGGCCCATCTCACCGATATGTTGAAATGCCGGGCCGTACGAAAAAACTTTTTAGGTCTGTACACCCTTTTTTGCCGTTCAGACAGCAGACTGCACACCTACACCAGTTAGGTTGTCCGCTGCATTTCCTCAATTTTCAACCCAAACTCATCCTCTCCGAGCAAGAAACATGCAATGGGGCTGCAAATGACCTTTTTGCAATGGGAGTGCTATTGCAAGTTCACCGTAACCGTCTCCCATTGGCCACAAAAGTCGACATTGGGACAGGACTTACCGGTGCCATGCAAGCAAAACCTGCACCAACATGGGTACCTCCGCTGCTCCAAACGACCTGCCATACCTATGGACTGCCAATGATAGTTTTTTTTTTGGTCCCCTTGTGTTGCTGGACACAGGCTGTGGTGATAAGCAGGAGGAGCAGGAGCAGTTTGCTAGGGCCTCAGCAAAAAGTGGCCAGGCTCAGTGATTTTTTTCTTCCTAGACACAGTGTACTTCACAAAAGTTGATGGATACGACGCACCATCGTCCAACCCTCCGGTCAATGGTCAGCTTTCGCCATTTGCACTGCGGCCTTGATGTTTTCCACAATGGTGTCTTGCACCCGCCCACCTGAATTTTGAGGGAAAAGCCCTCTCAAAAACTTCTCCGGCAAAAAGCCCCTCCCCATTGGCCGCATTGATGACAACGGAGACCACAGCGCACGTTGCTCTCCAAACGGCTTGCTCGTCAAGGTCTCCTTGTCGTCCATGCGGCAAAATTGATTGGAGGGCAGAAATGGCGACCTCCTTCTCCTCTTTCCCATATGCAAACACAATTTGTTGCATGTTGAACCGCCTTCTTTTGGCGGGGGACGCTTGGGGGGTACCCGGAGAGGGCGACCTCCCCTTCCTTGGACTTGCTGAAAACGGGGCGGTGCCGTTGGTCGGAAACATGGCGAAAAACACACAAAAAAAAAGAAAATTTTGCAAAGAAGGCGTGAGGACAAGCTCCGAAACCTTGAAAAATGAATTCCCCAACCTCAAAATAAGGGGGGGGGGCTCACCTCACAACACCCCAATCTCCGGCCCGCACACCGCTAGTGGACGGTTTTGGGGGGGCTTAGCCCCCCCGGGTGCATGTCATATGGGCACCAACGCACCTTCTGCACGCACCTGTGTTGTTGCTGTCTGTTTTTTGGCAGTTCCAGTTGTTATTGCCGCCAAGGCCTGGGTGGTGCTTGTCCTACATCAACTGTCCTCCGATTGGTGTTACAAGGTTTTCTTTCATGGGGAACCTGACGGGCGCCTACGGTGCGCCCTGCGGCGTGCCCTGCGGCGCGCAGTTTGGGTAATATACAGACGGAATAGTGCCGCATACATACACACATTTGTTACATACTGTTCCCCCCCCCCCCCCACACCACTTTTTTCTCCTATTTGATTGTACATTCCCCTTTTTGGGCCTCTATCTTTCACAAATGGTGTGTTTGATTCCGTATGATGTTGATCCATGATGGGCACTCTTTCCTTCGGGGCCTTGGAGAACATGTGTTTGCCCAATTGTACAATTGGGCTGTGTGCCGCGAGCCGTGCACCAAGTTGGGGATGAATTGGGAGGAGTGCATCCTACGACTCCATTGGATGGTCCATGCTGTGAACAGCATTTCATCAACAAGTGCAACGTCAAGTACAAGCCGTATGGTCCATGGGGTCATTTTCTTGGACAGTGTACACTAAAGCTGATTACCCTTTCCCTGCGGCGCCTGCGGCGTGCCCGCGGCACACCTAGGGCGCACCGGAAGCATTCCCTCTGTCATGTCACTGGTGGGCGGTTGCGGGTGTGCGACATCGATGTCAGCAACTGCTTCTGGTCCTGCCTCCCTCTGCATAACTTCTGTGAACTGGTTTCGAATCGAGGTGGAAGGCAGGGTTTATGGGCTTCGGGCGCTTCCATTCGGTTGGGCTTTTAGCCCTGTGATATGTCCGGAAGTTTTGCACTGTTTTGGTTTCACAGGTGCAGATGTCATGAGCCTTGGTGCTCGTGTATTGTGATGACATTCTGGTGGTTGGGTTCGGGTATCAGATTGTTCAAAATGCAATGTCCTCGCGAATGGTGCTGCCCTCGTTAGCCCCAAGAGTACATTGGATCCCGTACCGGTCATTGACGGGATAGGAAAACATTTTGATTTCGGGGAAGGGACCATATCTGGATCCAGCAGCAGGTGGGCAGGACTGCTGGTACATTGACTGACGATAGCCAGCGGGTTCCGCCTCTGAAAAAATGCTGCGAAGGCTTCTGGGCCGAATTTTGTTGGAAGCCAGACCGAAATGGGGGTCCTGCCCTCCATGTCATTATCATGGCCCCCCCACGAAAACTCCCATATACGGCATATGTTCGGCAGTGTACCCACCCAGGGTGCAGGGTGCAAGGTCATGGGGTGGCCTTTGGGAGTGAAGTAGGGACCCTCCCCCATTTTGGGGTCGAGAAACACAAAAAAAATGTTGTAGAAGTGAATAGGATGGTCATTGGTGCGTATTTGCCCTTATGAAGGGCTCGTGATGGCTATCAGTCGGGCATGACGTCACTACTACTAGGATCCTAACTAGAGTACTAAAAATAAGTAGAATTGTGGTCCAAACCCCCATTACTAGCCCTTTCCACCCCAAATATCAGTTTGAGGGACATCAAAATGGACTTGAGGGACATCAAAATGGACATGAGTGCATTAAAACCTATCAACTACTATGTTATTGGCCGGATATAGGGGTAGTGTGGGGTATTTTTAGGATTTAGGGGCTATTTTTAGTACTTTGGTTAGGATCCTACTCGAAGTGACCCTACTTTTAGCCATTGCGAGGCCTTCATAAGGGCAAATACCCACCAATAACGATCCAATTCACTTCCAAAACATGTTTTTTTTTGTGTTTCCTGACCCCAAAATAGGGAGGGCGGGGTCCCTACTTCCCTCCCAAAGGCCACCCTGTGACCCTGCACCCTGGTGGATACACTGCCGAACGTATGTCATATATACATGTATTAAACTTCAGTTTGTGTGTGTTAAACTTCAGTTTAGAAAGGACAAAACAGGCAAGAAAACGGGAAATCCGCCACTACATTCTCTTTGGGATTTTAATGCCTGCGAGGAAAAAAAATGGCATTCATGAAAAACCACAAAGACATATAGAGTGAGTCGTGGCCCCGCCACTCCATCCCTTTTGTTCTGTTGAACCTCCCTCGAGCGCAACCGAAAACCAGGCCGCTAGCCGCACTCTCTTGACCTGTACCTTCACTGGGTATAGAGTGAATACAATCGCCATCCTGGGGAGTCTTCAGAGTTCTGGTCTCTTCGGATTTCGGTGTTGATGAAGCACTAGCGGCGGCCTCAGCAACGATGAGATTTCCTGTTGTCAGGAAAACCTGTTGTCGGCCGACAATGAATTGTTGCGTCCCCAGGTCTAGACTCTGGGCTGGCATAAAGCAAGTAGCCTCTGTAACCAACAAATGGCTGAATTGTTTGTGTGCTAGAGTTTGCCTTAGGTTTTATTAACTCTTTGAGTTGCCCACGGCTTGAATAGAGTTTTGCGTTGTTTAGGCAAGATCATACGAGTACGACCACTCACCCACCCACAAACCAACTCTCTAGCCCCTCCCCCCAGGGAAAGCGTTCCTAGAGGGACTGCAATTGCCAAAGGACGTGTCGCTACCGGAGACGGGAGGAAATGGAAGCCCTCTGTCAGCAACATCAGCAGTGCGGCCAGCGCCACCGACAGTATCATGCAGAAAAGGACCCATTTGGGCCGTGCGGGGTATGTACCCCTTGCGGCAGTGGGGTCCCTAAGCAAAGAGGGGTCACAATGCAAAAGGGATGCCCAAATGCGCACACCCTGCATCGCACAGTCATCCGTCGGCCACCATCCCTCTTTAGGGCGCACGTAGTGACAAGGTTGCGCATCAGTTAGACACAGTGCGGTCATAGAGTGTCCGTAAACTTCAGCCATGGACTGTTTATGGGTATAGCGTCCGGTTATTGCAGGGTGGTAAGAGGCAAAATGAGGCACTGGAGCAAGACATTCGCGTGTGTTCATCACATATGGACCTACTGCACGGTGATCCCTGCTGGTCATATCAACATCAATTCCCCTTTGCTCTTGGGGTGATGATCTATGTGTGTGCGTGTGTGTCTCAGACGGCGGGGTTCAACAGACCTATGCTCCTACTGATCATCAGCGAAACCGTAAGTTCAATGTTCCAGTGCCTCGCTGGCAGGTGATGGCACTAGCACACTGATATCCCAGCAGCATGGCATTGTGTATCCTCCAAGTCTCCTGATCGCTTCGTAGTGGTACTCGTTGTGATCACATGTGTACAAAGTGCACAAAACTAGGATTTGGGGTTTCCATCGATGCTCAAGCAAACGGCAATACCCTGGTAGATGATGTGAGGGGTCTGCAGATACGTTTATAAGACTCTCTATGTGTAAGTCTACAATTGAGAAGGGGGAGCATGGTCAGCACAATGTGAGTGTGTGTGGCCTACAGCGCTGGTCCGGCTGGCAACGTTGTGGATGAAAGGGTCAGCTGGCGGTGGGGTCAATACAGTGTGCAAGATCAGTGTGTCTGGGCAGGAAGGAGGAGAACAAATGGATCGGACCCAGGACTGCGGGCTGTGGCCGTTGGCTCGGGGCAGGTTACTCAACGTGATCAATTACCCGCTTTGGTAGCACTGAGAGATAGAGGGGGTGGAGGGGGACGCTGTGGAAAGGACCAGGTGTGAGCGTCCACTGAAGTATTCTCCGTTGGGGCTGTTTGTGGGTGGCCAAGGTGTGGTCACGGAGCCAATTGCCGAGTGCAGGGCCCGCAGGGATTGTTGTAAGTGGAAGGGGGAGGGGGGGCAGGCCCAGCTGTTCTTGAAGGAATGTGTGTGGTTTGCCTCCCTCCCTCGGTACCGGTCATTGGGTCAGGCTGCTCGATTGTTGCCGTCTAATCTGGACATAGTGGGCTTACGGTCTGCGGACCTAACTGGTAGAGCTTACCAAGTGACTGTGGATACTGTGGTAGTTTGCTTCACGAGCCCTGTTTCTGAGGACCACACCGGCGTACAAATAGCCATGTTCCTACCACCAAAATCCTGCTTTTGAACGGCCAGCCTTGGGGCTGTGGGAGGGTTTGAGCCATGGTTCATGGGGGGAGGATCCCTCTCTCATACCTGCAAAGCGGACTGCTCACGGCTACCCGCCAACCGCCGTAGGTTAGCCCAGCCATAATACCTGTCCCCGAGAACGCAAAACATGGATACGTCCGGAGGGCCCTGCCAGTCGGTTGAGTGGTTAGAGGTTACACAGCACTTCCAGTCATCAATCCTACAACATCGGGACACTTCAAGACTTCCAAGCTGACGACACTTGGTGTGCATTCGAAAGCGGTTGCTGGTCAGCCAACGACAATGGGCGTGGAAGCTGGCGACGGCTTGTTGACAACTGTTTATTGGAGAATATACAAATATGCAAGAAAACAGGGCAAACTCCCCGATACGCAGTGCCGACCCCGACTGCCCACGTATTGGGACACTTCAAGGCTTTCCAAGGCTGACACAAGCGGAGGAAGCACCGCACAACTTGATGCCCTGGGGCCCTTTGCGCATCGCCAAAGTGAAAGGTTTCCGCTTCTTCCCCCCGGCAGCCTTCTTCAGCGTCGCGTTCCACGTCTCCTGCCAATCGCCCGACAAGCCGCCTTCCCCATACTTCCCGTCATCCTGCGGAGTTGTGGAGGCGATAGGGACCGCGGAAATGGCAGTGAGCGGTGGGGGTTTTTCAGTACATACAGGTCCTTGCGCCTCCTCATGCATTCCCCATTATTCCCCCATCATTGCCCATGAACTCCCCAGTCGCGCCCTATGAATACGGACAATGTCTCGATTATTCGTTTCTCACAAACCTGGTCCTACTTTGTGTGCGCGCCTGCATCCTCTCCCTCCCTCCCTCCCTCCCTCTCTCTCTGTCTCTCTGTCACTGCCTGTGTGTGCCAAGGCACCCAAATCAATCATGCTCAAACTGCGAGGTTCAACATTCCTACCCTCCTACTGCGCTGCAGAACCACCAGTTCGTAGTCTACATGGGCCCTGAATGAAGCCCCTAGCACACTGATTCACAGCTTCCTGACCCTAGCCACACTAGCCGACCCTTTGTGTGCGTGTGCGCGCGCGCGTCTGTCGAAAGCGCTGTTTCCGTTGTGGGATGTCGCAGCAGGTAGATGGATGGGCCCTGAACCTGAAACCCTGCCTTGGGGTCAAATAGGTGGGGGGGGGGGGCTCCTCCCCGAACGCACCTGCCGCTGCTGGTCTCGAACCCAGCATCCCCGGCGTGAGCCGGCAAGTCCTGGGGGAGGGGGGGGATGTTCGGGGTTTGCGGGCATCTGGGGGTGCGGCCCTACGTGACCCCCCGCGCCGCTACCATCACCGTGCGCGGCGCGGCAACCAAACCTCCCCTCCCCCGCCCCAAACCCGCGGGCCCCGAGCCCTGTCCACACGACTTCCCAGAGGCCCCCGCATGGGCGCACCTGATGTGTGAAAAGCCCTCGTTCCGGAATGCCCACGACGTACGCCCACTTCCAGTCGTGCACCTCCTTCGTCTTGCGTTGCTTCTCAAAACAGCCGTTGAATTTGGAGGTTCTGCAGAACTGCACGGAGCCCTGCAAACACCAGCATCACGGCGGCCTCTCCCATCACAACACGACTGTCCGATGGCAGTACCCCTGGCAAAATGATCGCCGGGTCGCGCCGACCATCTTGAAGTGTGAAGGTCGGGGTCAAAATTGTGGAGTTGTAAAACATTTATCCCTCCCAGGGCGGGTCCTAGCAGCAAGGGTGGGTGGGGGGATGGCGTGGGGTGGGAGGGTCCAGTGTTTTTACTTCCTGTTTTGCCATCATTCTTGATCTCTCCAGTAATTGCTGAGCGTTTTGAGTACACATACGCAGACTGAAAAAAAAGTGTAGACCCGTCATTTGACAAAAAAAATTTTCCGGCGCCTTCGGCTCCAACATTCTGGCCAACGAGAGAGGGGGGGGGGGGGCGGTTGGGGGGGGAGGGGCATGTGCACAGGCGGACCCATGGAAGTAAGTGCCCATGGCCAAAACACGCGTACTGCGGGCGTTGATACGCGGTGCACACTGCGGCCCTGCCCGTGCACAGCACCAGTCGCATGGCATGACGTAGGTGGGACAGGCGCACCGCCCTCTGATTGTTGCCGGCGCCAGACCACGAGCATACCCCATACACAAGGGGAAGGCACCACAGCTCGACTCCTCGTACATTTGACCGTGTTGCAGTGTCTTCCTCCACATTCCATGGACTACGAGGGTCGTGTCTGCGCCACCTCAGACCCTCTGCCTTGGCTGAGGGAAATGGCCAGTCTCCCCAAGGCGACCCAGGCGAATGAGGAGCAGTGCAATGCAGCTGTTCGTGTCAATGGTGCTGTTCCCAGTGGTTGTTGGCTCAACAAAAACAGTTGCCGCGGGACTAACCATAGCGGCAGCCAACCCACAGATGACAAATGGCGTCAAATCAATGCCATGAAGAATACCACAATTGACACGACACGAAAATCGGACACCAAACTCAAACCCAACGGTAAGAGCCTCAGCAGCACTTGCACGAGCAACTGCGGCAGCAGCAAATTGGACTACACCAGCAATATCAGCAGCAGCCGCTGCCGCAGCACCAAAACAACACTCAGGAGAGGAACTATGCACAATGCCATATGAGCATACACATGCAGGCGTGCCCCGTGCAAACCAACTGCATACTTGCATATGTCGCAGCCACCAAATTCTCACAAAGAGCGAAGGGTTGTTGTTCCATGCGCACAGCGGAGATTTGATGCACAAGGCCCTGCAAGCACATGCCAAACAAATCACCAACACAGCACTCATCCGGAGGAAGCAGAAATAAGAGACAGGATTCTGGGGCTGGGGGCATTGGGCACCCGTGAATCCGATGTATTGCTTGCTTGTTTCTCTCATCCGAAATTGACTGCTGGTGGAACAAAGCCTTCCAAAGCTTTCAACGCCAATTTCTCGGTACCACACATTACTACGTCCCTCTCCCCTTAAATCTAGCCAAGAAGCAAGCAAGCAACAAGCAACAAGTAAGCAAGCACTTCAGAATTCAGTTTTGGCCACTACTCCTTGCCAGCGCTTCAAGCTCTACTCTACTCTAGCCATCCTACAGCCTCGGTGGCAGCCTTGGCAACTCCAAATTTTGAGCCAAAGACTCACCGTGTCAAAGACCCCTTTGGTGCCCTCAGACTCCATGATATGTCCAAAAAGCGCCCCCAAAAGGCCCCAGAAAGCCCTAGAACTTGCGCACTTTGGGTGCAGCCAGCACCCACCAAGAATGGGCCGGATCTTGGGCTACATGGCTAAAAAAGTGATTCCGAGGGCACCTAGTCGAGCGGCAATCCCTCACTTTTTGTTTGTGGTCTCCACCCTGGAAATCGCTCAAACGGATGCCTAGACCCCTGTATTGGTGCCAACTTGGCTCCAGCAAGCAGCAAGCTCGAGCCCCAAATGGGCCGGGCCCAAAATGGGTCCTCGGGGGCCCACCGGGGGCCAAAAATTGGCCATTTTCAAGGCTCCTAGACCACATGGGATGCCAAAACAAGTGGTTTTCGCCCGTTTTGAGCCCGTGGTGGCCCGTGGTGGCCCTCCGAAAATGCCTTGAAAACAGGTCGTCTTGGGACCAAAAAATGGGTCCAAAATGGGTTCAAAATGTGTTTTTACAAAATTGATCCTGGACCATTTGGGATGCATAAACAACTGAAATGAGCCCATTTTGAGCTATTTTTAACCCTCTCTTGACCCACCAAAGATCCTACAAACCCGTGAAAATGCTCCATTTTGGGACCAAAAATGCGTCAAAATGGGTCAACCACGTTCTTCGAAAACTGATCTTGCACCATTTGGAGTGAGGAATTCAGACATGAAATGTGCCAACCATTTTCCTTTGTTTGGCCGTTTTGAAAGGATTTAGGGCTTTTTTGGGCAAAAAAAAACCAGTCATTTTTGGGCCAAAAACAGCCCAGATTCGGAGGGCACCCCCTGCCTTGGAAGCCATTGGTGGGTTTTTGGCTCAAATTTTGACTTTGGCAAGGCCACCACCTAGGCTCTACGATGGCTCGAGTAAAATAGAGCATGAAGCACTGGGAAGGAGTAATGCCCAAAACGGAATGATGATGTCCTTGCTTGCCTGTTGCTTGCTTGCTCGTTAGCTATACTTAAACGGAGAAGGGTGTAGCAACTTATCAGGCAGAAATGTCAACTAAATGATTAGTCTAAATATGCTATATGATGCAGGTCTATTACTGCCCCCCTTCTTTTGCTCTCTTTATCAACCAGTTGAGCAACTGAGGAGTGAGGAGTCAGACGTGAGCATGTCCCAGAGCGAATGGATGCTTTGCTGCACCTCATTTACAAGAAATTGAAAATCTTGCACAAACGGAAAACGTCTAGGTGCCAACATCACACTGCTGTGCACATCTGCGCAACACATGGCTCATGGGACCCCTTTCTATCCCAGCCTCGAGATCAGCCCTCTTTCTAAAATGTGCAACAATCGAGGCTGCGAGCACTTCCCCTGAGACCCCTAAAATAGCCCTGAGACCGTGAAAATAGGGGGGGGCGGGGGGGGGGCAAACCACATCTATGTGTTTGAGAGATTTCCCATACAAGACACAAGGACACAGCAGACGAAATCCATTGACACCATTGCACTCTACACAGGAGAGACTGCGGCCCTGGTTCAATATGTGGCCGAAGTGTGACCCAGTGGTCGTCTTGGTCTACGCTTTCATCGGTCATCCACCTCCTAACGCATCCGTCCAGCAATCGTGCCGGCAGCACTGGTGGCCGACAGTGACCGCTCCGAAGCCTTTTGCCAGCCCCCTCCACCATGCCTCAAAACCCATTTCAGGCAGTGCCAACACCTCAAACCCCACCCCCCCCATGCCCTCAGAACCCATTTCAGGCAGTGCCAACACCTGAAACCTCCTTTCCCAATGCCCCAATCCCCTCAGAACCCATTTCTGGCAGTGCCAACACCTCAAACCCCCTTTTCAAATGCCCCCATGCCCTCAAAACCTATTTCAGGCAGTCCACGGTCTTGGCCGCCCCTGACACTCCATCAACAACCTGCTGGCGGTCTACACAGGGTTAGAACGGGAGCACCCCGAAGCAAAGGCATGCACGCACCACAAAATCGAACAGAACATGGCAGAGCAGTGGGGACCTCGCTGTGGCATTGCTGCTGCTGCACCAGGAAAACACTGAGCCCTGCAGGTCAACGAGCCTCGGGAAAGACGTGTAATAGTGCTGGTCACAGACGTAGGGCACGTTCTTGCGGTTCAGCAACAATTTCTCTTGCCCCTTCCAAAACATCGCCCAGTTCGGCTTCCCGGGATTCTGCCTTGAGCGGTATCGCACCACCTGCACAGTGTTTCAGCGTCTTTTGCCCTACTTCTATGGAACCTTTGCGAATTGGGGGAGTGAGACATTATTTGTGAACAGATTGGGCATTGGGGGGGGGGGCTCTTGCCTGCCGCCGCATCCGCCGCCATTACTGGACAACAGGTTGCTCTTTACGCACCACCGACCTTTCAGGTGCCTTTGCTGTCAACGAATGCGGCTGCAGGCTGCCACGAGGCTGAGAAATAGGTGAGGCTCAGGTGTCCTTGTGATGGGGGCATCACTTCAAGCGTCGCAAAACAAAAAGGTGTTGTAGCGTGGGACCAAAAGACAGTGTCATGCAGCAAACCCCCAGTAGACTCCACAGCCAACTGTCACAGGGTCACTCAGGAGGGGCCGATCGCGGAGGTGGAGCGCAGGGAGCGGGCATCACAAGGCAGGTGAGACCAGGACAGTACATCAGCAAGTCCATCCAGAGCTGCGGTTTGTGCGAAATACAGCGCGTCGCGCAGCCACCGCTGCCTGTGGCATGCCGCCGAGGGCCATCCTCAGCCTAGCGCCTGGGGACTAGCGGCAGCCACTCCAATCCACTCCACGCCCTCCCCACCCCCCCCCTCTGCCACGAGGGCCTGCTTCCGTGCTCCGCGGCCTAACGGAGGGGGTGCAGGTTCAGGGCACCACAGATCCGACCGGCCGCAGGTCATGGACGCCGCCAAAGACCCGGACGACGGGGCACGAGGGGCGTTGCAATGGGGGGCATGGGGTCTGGCGGGTCAACGATGGGGGGCCCCCTTGGGCCCTGTGCAGCGCACCTCCCTTTCTCCCTCCCTTCCCTCCGTTCCTCCCTCTTCCCCTTCTCCCATTCCAAAACGAACGTGAAACGATCAAAGGCTGATCCGGGCGCCTTCAAAAGGGTGCTCCCTTCAGAAGGATTCGGGACCACCCTCTGGGAACACTTCATCAGCTCGTTGTTTGATTGTTTCTTCGGGGGGGCACCCTGCCAGTCTTTGGGGGCGTGTTGCGCACAGCGCCAATTGTTACGGTGCTTATCCTGGGAACACCCCTGAAAACCACCCACCTACACAAGGATGCATGATCAATTCAAAACAGCATGGCGTGCAGAACTCAGGACCCTGGGACCCGTGGCTATCGGTGGTGGGAAACAGACGACTTTTCGCACAGCGCGCGCCCCCTGTGTAGTATCGGCACGTGCGGAGGGCGGTTGCGCCTGCTGTCGTCCACGGGGCTGCCGGCAACATAGGTGACTCATCCGTGCGGCCGAGGGTGGTCACGGGGAGTGGGTACCTCCAGTCCCCCTGCAGTCAGCGGCACTGGAGGGTGACACCGGAGACAGGAAGGAAGGGAGGGAGGGAGGGCGGAAGGGAGGGAGGGAGGGAGGGAGGGAGGGAGGGAGGGAGGGAGGGAGGGAGGGAGGGAGGGAGGGAGGGAGGGAGGGAGGAATGGAGGGAGGCAGCAAGCCAAGGAGGGAGGGAGGGAATGAATGGATGAAGGGAAAGAGGGAGGAAGGGAGGGAAGGCGGGAAGGAATGTTCGCCTTCGGCTCAGTGATCACAGAGCATACCTTCGCCTTCTGCTCCATCAGCAACCGGCAACCGAGGCTCAACTCCTCGTACACAACCGCTGGCTGCTGCAGAGATTTAAAATCCTTCTCCAGAAACATAACGTAGGGCTGGGTAGCTGCGTGCACCAGCGTTGCAATGGCGGTGCTGACCACTGCACCAGCGGAGGATCCCATCAACTGATGCAGCAAAACAATAGGCACCAATGAAAACCTGAAGCGGCTCAGCGAACGTCCAAAAGGCACCACATAAGCCCACGCGGCACCTGCTTTTGCACCTCCAGACTGGGATTCCAGTCGTCGGGGCGCTTTGTTTCATTGCACCAACAATCCGATTCGAGGGCCACATCGCTCAGTCCATTACTTCAGGGGGCGGGGGGCAAAACAGACAACTTGGTCAGGCAAAAAGTCAAAACTGACAAAGATGGTGCAGTAGTAGTGTAGATCGGTTGCATCCAGGACTCCACCGGAGCTGCATGTTCTGTTGAACTTGTGGTGAAATCCAGTCACAGCCCTGATGCTCTACAATGCCTCGTGTCTCATCCCTGTGCGCCACATTCCAGGCAAGTCTGTCGGTGCCCCGATGGGTGAAGCTGCAAATCCGGGTATGGCACATACAAGCTGTACCTCAAAACCGCTGGAATTCAGCTGCCGGATGGTGTCTGAGCTTGCAACGGATGCATTCAGATATGAGATGTAGACAAGCTTCTGGGCAGCATAGTGCAGTAGCCCACTGTCCTTCCAGGTCTTGTGGCTGCAACGCGTGGAGGTGTTATGGTCCTCAGCCAAAGCAGTTGGCATAAGGGATAAGTACCCAAGGAACCCAAGCATTCACCAACTTACCGACTGACGGGTTAGCTGCCCATCTCAGAGGAACTGCACAGGTGCCAGAGATCTCCCAGGTTGGGGGGGGGAGTAGGAAAAAAATTCCTGGTACCGGCGTACAGCTTTTTTTTCGGGGGGGGGGGGTACCCCTGGAGGGGGAGGGGGGTACGGAAAAAAAAATTGCGCGAAATTTTTTTCCAGAGCTTAAAACCTGAAATTTCCTCAACTCTACACCACCTCTTTGGGTTTGAGAGGTGCAAGGAGGATATTTTTCAAAGTAACCATTGATGTTTTAACCAATATGGGTGGTGTTTGTGTTTTGGGGCACAACTACCCCCGGTCTGTTTCAGCTGCAGTGCAGCGCCCCACCTTGGCCTCATATCGGCAAGGAAAGAGTCCCCAAAGAAGGCAATACACCTTATCTGGGGCGAGAAACCGAACCAGCAGCATTGAAGGACAAGGGTGACTACTGTAAATTTGTAGTGAGCCATGAAAAAAAAAAGAAAGAACAAGGTCCAGCCCTCATCCATCACCGTCTCCCAATGGCTCACCTTTGCCATCCCCAGGAACTGAACTCAAGATTCATCCACTACAAGCATTGTGTGCCACCAACTAGGGTACTGGCCATCACTGAACACAACTGCTCTGAGGTGAGATAATGATTTCGGACTGATTGAGAAAATGCCCATTTTTGTCCATTATTGATTTCTCCTAAAAATTCCGATTATATTGAGTATAGACACATGGGGTGAAAACACGTTTTTGTACCCTTTGCCACATTGAGCAAAAATGCTTACAGCGCCTTTGGCGCCGATGGTCTGGCACTTTGCAGCCAATTTCCAAAGGGGGGGGGGTCGGCGCCAAGGGCCCGGGCCTGGCACCCCCCCCCCCCCCCCCTGAGTGACATGCAAGTTCAGGTAGCTCAAAACAAAAATAAAAATACTCCTTGCGAAAGGAATCTCCACATGGGGTGCTAGTTTTTTTTCGGGGCCAACCCCCGGAGGGGGGTGGGGGTACAAAAAAAATTCGCACGAAAATTTTCCACCCCCCCCCCCCCTCCTGATCCCAGTTCTGGAGGTATCCATGGGAGGAAGTATCGCAAAAGTTTCCGACAGCATGAGACCCGTCTGAGACATTGCCAAATCCCCGAGAGGTACCAGCCCCCACCCGGGAAGTACCTTTGGAAACCAAATGATGGTGAAGCACGACGTGCCTCATCAAGTACATCCTAAAAACAATTCCTTTCGGTGCCGGAGCCAGTGTATCAGTTCTGTGGCATCCTGGGGAGGGCGAAAAAAGGAATTGTTGGGGCAGTCAGTGGCAACCCCGGAGGTGTCTATGTCTATGGCGCAGCCAGTGGGTCCGTTTTTTTCCCGTTTGTATGTGGCTGTTGCTTTTGCAAGTGGTTCAGTTGCTCAGTTGCACGAGAGCCGCGGTGGGAGGGGGGGCCGACGGTGTATTGGTGAGTCCATCAGCCAGCCAGGAGGTCCGTCGGGTGGTGTATGTCACGACAAACCCTGCTCATGGGCCTTTGGGCGACGTGCGTGCATGCCCCATCCGAATCTATTCCGGCCTTATGAGACTCCGCGCTTGGTCTTTCCACTTTCCATGTCGCATGATACGCATGGATCTGCTCCATATGCACTTGGATGCAGAGAATGAGTGCACACGAATGCATGGCCTTGCAGACCTGCCAGCAACAGCCCCACTGCTGCGCTTGGACCAATAGTCACTCGATGCCTCATGATGGTTGTGTCAGGCATTGTTCAGTGCAGACCTGACTTTTGGTGGACCTTATGCAACCATTTGTCTGATACGCATGGGTTCAAGTGGACTAACTCCGCCATACGCACCCGTGTGCAAGGTGAACCCCAGTGAATCAGGTCATCCCACGGAAACTGCCCGAGAGTTTTGTTCACCCCATGCACTTTCTGCACAGCACGCATCCTTCCGAAAACCTGCCCCTTGCACTGTACCCCTGTACGCCTGCGGCCATCCACACGTGCATCAGAGCATGGCCTGCAGGGACTGAAAAAGCGCATTTGAGCATGGCCAGCAGCCGTGCATGTGCGTGTGTGGGGGCTTGGGGCTTCTAGCGCCCAAAACATCCCAAACCATCCCCCTCTCCGAAAATAAGCAGGAACCCAAAACTGGGCCAATGACGGAGGCTGTGTGTCGTTGCGGGCACACGTCTGGGCACCACACCAATACCTCGGCACATTCAGCACAATGCTGTGCAGTATGCTGACCCCAGGGTGCGGTGCTGTGGTTGGATGGCCCCTTGGATAGCGCCGTTCGGGAGTGCTCAGGGCTGAAAGTCTGCATGGTGCGCCCCTGGCGTCGCGACGTTTGCTCAGTGGCAATGCCACTGGTGTCTGTCCCCCAAACCCCGTCCCCAGTTTTGGGGGGTTGCATATGGGACGCCCAGTCCCTAGCCCTCCACTGCCTGCATTCTTGCCCCTTTTGATTTCAGTGTTCCCAGGCCTACGCAGGGCTCTGGAGCGGAAGCTGAGAGGGCTGACGTGCGGCAAGGCAGACGGAAACACTTCGTCCGAAGGACATTGGGCGCAGGGACGTGACATCAGAACGGCGGCCGAGCAACACCTGTGCTGCAGTGCCTGGATCTCATGGGCATGGGATGTTGCAACCACACCTGAACACAGTGGCGGACAGAGCAGAACACCCTCTACGCAGGCAGTGTCTGCCACGAAGCTTGAGACCCTACCACAGACCTCCCTGATGTCGCCTGGTGCGCTCCTGTTGGGCAACTGCCTCAGTCTTTGTCAACTTGCAAGTATGGGCTGCATGTCTGGGGGTCCCAAGGCTCAGCAGTTGAAGCCCCTCAAATGGAACTGATGGGTGTGTCTGTGAAATGCTCTCTCGAGTACTCCATGCATTTAGGGACTTCCACCACGGCAGCTACCCCCACCTTCATTCGCTTGGCGGGTGGTAATGCCTCTGTCGCTTTGTGCCTCTTAGCTTTGTACTGCATGAGCACCTTGCCATTTTCAAGTTTACCTCTCAGCTCCACTCTCATCTACAAATCAGAACCGAATAAAAAATTACGGTACACACACCCTCTTTGGGGGCGTCCTGGCACAGCGCACGCACAGCGTACATGTGACAGGGAGAAATTGGGTTTTTTTTTTGCTACAATGGCAATATTCTTACCTCAGACAGAAAGATGTGGTGCTTGGTGTTGGTGTGGTGTTTGTTTGCTACTGCAGCATGCTGTGTACATTTTCTTCAAACCTGAACATATCCAACCTGGTTTTTAGGGTTTCAGTACCCCTTCGTGGAACATCAGGGTCCCTTCTGGGCGTCAGAATACCAAGATGTTCGCTGCTACAGCTCAGGGCATCGCCGTCCTTGAAATTGTCAACATCCACAGGCATAAAGGTAATGTGAAGGGTTGTGGCAGATCTCGAACATAGGCGTACAGATTTGCGGCATTCGAGCATGCATAAAGTGGTAGGCCAGTCCATATCCCTAACCGGAAAAGGGACCCAAATGTATCACCATATTTCGTACTCGGAATCCAAATCCTAATTCCAGAGGAAACTATAGGAAAGGATGCACAAAAACACACAAAGGTGCACTAGAAATGAGGGCAAAGCATGCAAGCAACTCATATAAATGCATAACAAGGCTCATTGTTACTGGTACTCGGCACTACCATGCAGCTTTGGTATGGTTCTGTACAAACTTTGTGCACGATGCATGCACAGCGCGCAAGACGCCCCCTTTATCTTGGACGAGCAACATCTGAGGCAAAAGCGGGCAGGTCCCCAATGCAAAAAAAAAAAAAGAGGAACGCCAGCCTGACACGTCAACAAAGTGGTAGTTGACAAATAACTGCTGTGGTCAACATGTGGTCAACAGCAATGGTGTTGGGCAATCATCTGGTGCCTCGGCTAAATGCATTGTATTGCAGAGGCCGACAGCATCGCTCCACAGTGCTGTCTGGTGCCAGGCAGGCGGCCCTTGGCGGATACGGGCCCACATTTTTGGGATCTGTGGAAAGGTGTCCCAAGCCCCTTGACCCACGGGGCCCAGCTCCGCAGACTCAGTTTTTCAGGGCTGGGTAAGAGGCAGGACCCCAGCGTCTGTACACAGGAGGAGGAGGAGGAGCAGGGGCGTGCAGAGGGCTGTAGTCGGGGCGGACCTAGTGTGAAGTTGCATGGGAGTCTGCCTGGGACTGTGTCATTGCCAATGCGCAGGAAGGAGGTGCGGTTCACGGATGCTGTCCCATAGGGCAGAGTAGCAAGAAGGAGCAGGGCCGTGAGAAGCGGGGGGAGAGCCCATCTTGTCATGAAACGACCATAGCGCACGACGGCCTATGAAGCGGAGGCACACTGGCAAGTGGAGAACCCCGTGCCCCCAACATGTCCCTCATGATCTCCTCAGAATCTCCTGAAGATCTCCTTCAAAATGCCTCAAGATATCAACATAACAACACAAGACCTCCTCAAGATCCGCTAAAACTCCCTCAATATGGCCCCCTAGATCGTCAATAAGGGCACAGATATAGACATGGCTGTTCAGTTTGTTGTTCTGCCTGTACACAGGCGGCGATAATCTTCTAGAGTTCAACACATGCAGTGTGCGATAGTGGGTTTGCATCATTGACACATGCACCAATTTGCCAAATAAATAAGCATAGAGCAATGTCCTTCTATGCCAGGGGGGGGGGGGGGGATAAATTCGCCCTAGATGGCCCTTTGGGAGCACCCACCACCGTAGGTTGGGGTCTCCCCTCTGGACTGTCAATTTTTCCTACCCTTGTCCTTGTAATTAGAGGAAAATTATAGCTCTTCCGGCCTAACCACCAGTCAATCTACAGCTGCTTGGTCGGGCAAAACGGCTAAATCTCCGCGCCGTGTGCTTGATGTGCACGCACCACGTCACAAAGCAGGCTGTAAGGGGGTGCCTTCATCGCAATGCAACTATTTTGGCCTGCGGCCGCACTAAGGACCTGTAGTTTGCGCCATTTGTGGGATAAAGTACCCCTGAGGGGGTAGCCTTGTGGTGGCCCACTGCCACTCAAAAATGTTTGATGTGATGTTACAATGTTTGCCCTTTTGCAGCCACAGTGGACACTCATTTGGAGTGTTATGTGGCCATTTTTGCATGCTCCCCGCTTTGGTTCGGATTGTATTGATACACACGCCACACATGTCACAAGGCAAAAGTAGTTAATCAATCATAAGCAATAAGCCATAGATCGAATGGGATTGTGGCAGCAACAATGTCCACAATATTATAATGTCCATATAATATTATGCTGACGCAACACCTGCGACCTAATACTTTGGCTGCACTGTGTTTCCTTGCTTCTTCATGGCTGTTTTATGTGTCTGACATGGTGTCTGAGTTTTTCCTTCTTCTGCGTGTTTTGTGTGTTGTATTGCAGTCATTCGGGCATATGGCACTTTAAGCTTTGAGAATGAGCAAGAAGAATATACGTGGTCCAGTACGCTAGAGCCTTGGAGGAATGGGGATGCATTCACACGTCAGGTGCTGTTGACCCCTTTGACCCATGGTCGGAATCGATCCCACGACCCTTGGCTCAACCGCTGTGCATCGTTCTTCTTGACGGTCTGCCCTGCGAAAATGGAGAATCATGGGCTTGCACGTTGTCAGTCCTGTTGCACAGCACAAGAGTGAGGTATATGGTGCAAGATGTGCCCCCCCCCCCCCCAACCCACACACACATCCCAGTTTTTGCACACATGGGGTTAAGCAGGGGCAACATGCTGCAACTGCTGGGGCCCTCATCCACATCAACCATGGTACCACTCCTACTGGCCTGGGGTGCCCAACATCACACGGAGGACGTTGTGGAGGTCACCAGCATTGCCGGCCTCATGGCATACATTTGGGCCAGCCAGCAAGCCAAACTACACTTTCACAGACGCCGGAATTGGCTCCCCCTTGCCTTCGGCGCTTCGGCCATGCTCCGCGATAGGAGGTTGTGATCTGTCGTCTGCCCCGTGACCCAAACTAGTATAAGGCAGAGCACGTAGGCATACTGCAAACTGTCTCCCAACTGCAAAGGTGCCATTGCATCTGCCACCGGAAAGAAGCATCCCACAGATGCTACAAGCGCGTGAATCCCTGCTTCAAAAGAACCAGTCACTCGAATGGACTCAAGGACACACTTGACACGTTTTCCAAGAATGATCAAAGGAGTTCTCCAAATAGCCCCACGTTCCCGTGCCCCACTTGGGACATCATACGCCACGGCGGCCAGGTACTGCCACCGCACAAATTGTGAACACATGACCTCGTATCGGTGCACACAGGAACACCTACACCCCTGGTTTTCTCGGGGGCTGCTGCCGGCCAATGTGTGACCCCGAGGGGTGTGCAGCCGTTTTGGGTGTTGTAGGGGGGGGGGGGGGGACCCCTTCCCCCCCCCCCCTTTGTCGACCCAAACCTAGGGGGTCGGCGGGTCGGGAGGTCAGCCACCGGGCTCCCTGGGGGGGCTCAGTGGGTACCCCAACATACATACCTCGAAATGATCCCCATGACGCACTGATCATTTTGAACATACACAATTTGCCCATGAACTCAGGCTCCCATCAGCCAGGGTCCAACCCGGAGGTCGGGTCGGGGTCAAAATCCTTTTTTGTGCTTTCATCCATTTTTGATTTCTCCACAAAATTCTGAGTATTTTGAGGGGGCATTTTCGCACAGCGCCAATTATTGCACCGTTTATCCCGGGAATACGCCTGAAAACCACCCACCTACAGAAGCATGCATGCTCAATTCCGAAACTGTGCAATTGAAGCGTGTCGTGTTCTCATCATCACATTTGTCCAAAAACATGCATTGGACCCAATATATTTGGGTTCCATGTGTTACGGAACACATGAAAATGTACGAAGGGCTACTCGGGAACCTCAATCGCACAAGTCTGTTCACGCATGCAACCTGAACACAAGTAAAGGTCACATGTGGAGCATTCGGAGGTGTCCCTTTTGCCGCAAACTTGGCAAAGATAGGTATCATCATCATCCTCATCAACCTCGGGAGCCTCTTCCTCTGCCCAAATGGAAGAAGGGATGTGTTCCCACGGGCCATAGGGCTGATACCGTTTTTGTCTCCGCAACATAAATTGTGAAAAATGGAGAAGGATGCGTGTGTTGGCATGCAAGTCTTGATGTGACCCCAGTCAAATGTTGCGAACCACTCTCCAAGACCAAAGGTGGGCAAACAAGTGTTCCACCTTGTCCCCAACATTGAAATCCATGGTGAATGCAATAGAGGGTCCGAGGACACAAGGGGCAAAATATGATGTCCCGCAGCAGACACCCTAAGAATGTATCACCACAAACCCGGCTCAGGGTGCCCGTTTGCAAAGGTACACACAGGTAATGATGCTACAATTATGTACAATGCCAACAACACACTATGACAATGCTGCGTGGGTGCCCATGCCCATCATACACCCCAAAAACTAGGTACCAACAGTGGAAAATAGCCAACTTTTCGCACAGCGCGCGCACAGTGAACGGTGCGCCCCCTAAGTATACACACATAGGGTCAAATAAAAAAACTTCCACCTCCCGTATGCCTAAAACAAAACCTCCGGCGCCCACAAAATCTATTGTTCCGTGCAACCATTTTGGGGTCTGTTGGGGTCGGGTCCCAGCCGGGAGCAGGCCTCGTGCTGGGTTTGGACCCCAGTGAAGTACTGTACGATGCTGTGGCACAAATGGCTTTTTGGCTCACAAGTGTGGCAAAGCCACAGCCACTATGCTGGAGAGATGATCCCCCCAGGCACAATAGTCCCCAATGCCATTCACGGCACAACCTACGCATGCACAGCCCTGTCCTTTCGCTCGCCCCCACCCCACCCCCTTGCACATGCATTCTCTTCCTCGCCACAGGCACAACTGCTTTTAGGTAACGGCCCACAGCACTGCGCCACAACCTCCGCATGGCCGAGGTCGCTGCAACCAGTGCTACACACCACCCTCCGCAGCTCCAAGGCAGCTCGTCACACAGGAGCGTGCCATTAAAAGGCTGTGCATGATGCCATCACCAGTGTTTTGGCGGACAGAGTCCCTACGAGCTCTGCAAAGCCCAACCCTTTCAACCGTGATGACTGGAGAGAGGCATCACACCCTGTCTGAACACACACACACCGGTGTGCAGTGCTGGAGTGGCGACCACACGCCCCCTGTATTACCCTGCCCCCCGTGCTGCACCACATGTTGCAACCGCCCCTCCCGTCATTTTGAGGCTTAGTGAGCCCTGCGCCCCTCATTCTCCTCGCCTGCAGGTTCGCCTGGCCAGTGACGGCGGGGACACTTGTCTAAGCTGCAAATCCTGGGTGTCAACCTCCCCTGCCACAGCCTCCATGGGGTACCTCTTCTAACTCAAACTTTTCTGTACCTCCGGGCTGCAGCACCCTGCCTCTGCATGTTGGCTGCCTGTTTGTCCGCCCCCCCCCCCTGCCCCCTGCGCAGGGCCCAGGGCCTCAGGATGGTCTACCGTGCCCCGAAACGATGTCATACTGCACCCTTGCCTTCCACTTCCCTGCAAGGGACACACCGAAGGAAAAAACTCGCCTTGTGCCGGGGCTGTCCTTCAGGAAAAGAAAGCGAAGGGTTCATAACGCCAACAGAAAAGAACTTTCACAGGACGCTCTGTGCTTCATGGTCATGGGACCTTCTCTCCTGCAAAGGTTGGCCATTGGTGGTTGGCGGGTGGCGGTTGGTGGCGGTCGGTAGTTGGCGCTTGGTCGTTGGTGGGGGTGGGCAGTTGGCGGCTGGCGGTCGGTGGTCCCTGGGGCTGTCCGTTAGAAAAAAAAACAGGGTTCTCAACGGCAGCCCTGAATTGCGCCTCCTTCAGTCCCGATTCTATGGGGCAGGACTGTGTTGGAGGCAGTCGCCTACTGTCTGTCCAATGGCAATGCCCGTTGACTGGTCCACCATTTGATTGATGCTGCACCAACGACGTACAACGGCACCCATGCTACAGATGTGTGTCTTCGCAATGCCGGGTGCCACATGACGTGGAATGAAAGCACAACAAAGAAAAGAAACAATAATAGAGATCAGAAGAATCCAGCAAATATCGAGGGCAAAGCACAGCTGCAAAAACACAAAAACGGATGGTTGATCGATCACATGATGAGTCGCGAACAATGATGAATTGTCCAGAATGGTGCAAATAGTGCAACCATTCCTTCTGAGAAGGCTCAAAGACTGGGTCACAAGCTCAGAAGTGCAAGTGCATACGCGGGAAAGAAAAAAGCAGGGCTGCAGCGCCGCAAGGCACCTTGGCACCAAACGGACAGTAGGGCGCCAAGGGGCATTCTCGTGAGTGACTTCGGAATACGACGTGTCTGAAAATCAGCGATGATGTCAGCTCGAGAGTAATGCGCACGGCAGCAGCACAAGTCCACACAAAACCCGTCGGCTGCTGCCCCGATTGACTTGTGCCCCCTAAAAAAAAAAGCGGTGGGGCGTCCGACATCGCCTGCTATTTTCCGCTACAGGGGTGCACTATGTCTTGAAATACGGTGCTGCAATGCACAGTGCAAATGCCTCGAGGAAAAGACCCCCAGCTGCGCTGCAGCATTGCAGCGGCACAGACATTGAATCTGCGACAGTCATGGCTGGGTACATGAGCGGAAGACTTTGGTGGGAAAAAGCGAAGTCCTATTAAATTCCCAGCACAAAGCATCCATCGAATGACAAATGGACCATTCTACGAACTTGCAGAAGTATATACAGTTCTTGAATGACGAAGACTATATGGTTGATAATAAAATCAGAGTGGTGCGAGGCATCTTGAATTGCAGTACCGCAAGGGGAGGTACTCTCGCGTGCTGCAGGCCGGGGGTAATTACCACCCTTACGACCCTAAAACACGAGAACCACAACAAGAAGCGAAAACGACTATTCCACAGCCGTTTCGGGTGCTTGTCCACCACAATGGTACCCGGGTGTGCATTGATCGGTTGACACCATCGCTCTCCCCAAAGGAGAGACTACGGACCCTGCTCCATGTGCAAAGAGTGGCAAGGGAGTCACTTAGGGGTCGAGCCATCCCAAAGGCACAGGGGAGTACCCCCCAAGGGGAAGGGGGTGCACTGTGCCTTGAAATACGGTGTGGGAATGCACAGTGCAAATGGCTGCGTCCACGAGCGGAGGACTTTGGTGGGAAAAGGCGAAGTTCTAAAAAGTTCCCAGTACAAAGCATCCGCGGAACGATGAACAAAGGGGCTGTTGTGCGTCCTGCAGAGGCTGCCCCGCTCAGCTGAGCTCAGTAGTAAGTGGGGAACATGGTATAACTCGGGGGCACCACCGCTGGACCCTCGGGGACGGCCATGCCGACTGGCATGTATGGAGTAGGCGGGATGTATGCTGGGGGCAGGCCGGTCTCGAAGTAGGGGGCGTAGTACGCTGGCATGGGAGGGGGATACATCTCCGTGGGAGGGAATGCCTCCCTCTTGCCCTGGTCTTTCTCGTCGAGGAGATGGTCCTTGTCCCCGTGTCCATGGTGGCGGTCCAGTCCATACTCCTCAACCTGCAGTAAGAGCGAGAACGGGACGAGGAGAACGACCCAGCGGGAACGAGGGAAATGCTCCACAGGCACGAGCAATCGGATGCTCCGAGGCATTTGTGAGTCTGTGTTCGCTCCCCTTGCCGTAATGAACGATCCTCGGCGCTCTGCACAACGCAAGGACGCGCATATCGCGCAGCATATAACAACTGGTCGCTGGTCGCTGGCACTGGTCGCTGGTGATCACACAGCCCCATACCATATCCCACCACTGCATAATAACTGCGTTAAAGATCTCAAGGCGTCGGTGTGTGGTGCAGTACACCTGTGGTCGCAGCCCTCTGCGGATGGCTGTGCGTCGGTTTCCCCCCTGCATGTCGAGCCCTAGGGGTTCAGTCCACGAATGCAGAGGGTACGTGCTCTGACAGCTCGACGGACTGGGACCCACACCAATCAGTCCGGCAGCTGGAACCTGGTGGACCACATCTAGCAATGGTGCGGTGCCGACCCTGGGTCCGAATGTTCCAGGGAAGCGACCCCTGGTGAAGATGCCCCGTGAAGATGTGTCTCTGGACCACGGCCCATAGAACCAGCCCGGCCCAAGCACAGGCCAGGCGCTGTACAACAGTGCAGAGGAAAGGTACGGCCTGAAGAAGCAAGTGGCTGTGGCGGCCCGAGCCTCTTCCTCCTGCCCTTCCCCTGAGACGAAGTTGCAGCTTGGGGCGGTTTGACTCGTCTGGATGGCGCAAAGTGTGTGCAGGCGATCAGCCACGGGACGGCGGAGCCTGCGAGCTGGTAATGAGGGTGAGGGTTGGTCGCCTTGGCCCCTTGTACACCCCTTCTCTTCGCGTGGATTGCGCCCCCCAAAAGGAGGGGTTGTGCCTCCACGAAGGCAGACCGCATAACTCAAAGGACGAGGGCCGCTGCAACTCACCAAGTCCCCAAACCCGGGCTGTGTTGTACCGGCCGCCGACATTGCGGCCTAGGGATTGGGCCCCAGAGGCCCCAACATTGAATGCTGGTGCACTGCCACTTACTTGTGCCAGGCGCCATTCATGTTGTTGCTCATGTTGTACATCACCGGATTCGAAACCATTGCAATAGGCCGGCGCGGTGCGGTTCTAAATATGAAAGCCCCGAGGCCAGATTGATCCACCGTGAAACAAAGGGATAACATGCTAATTTGTACACAGAACTGCCTTCCACGGGTTCTGGTTAAGGGGTTTAACAGGAGGGCTATTGATCAACAGGGAGTGTTGGGGGAAGAAGTGGTGAATGTCCACATGGCTTGGTATTACATTTTGGATTGTCTTTGGCATGTTAGGAATGCTTGGGCAGGTGGCCCACCCATCTACGACCATTATGAAATGCCTTCCACACATTCAAAGCATCACCAAGTATAGAAAGCAACATGCGTGGGTCATGCGGCTCCCTGAGCCACCACAATGACTAGGTTCGCTTGCACGCGGTTGCAAAGGCAAATGTTTTTGCAAAGGCAATGGCTGAGTGAAAAACTCAACAATGACCAGTAGTGGTCCCACACTGGCTTGCCTAGCTGACTCAATCACCTGACACGGGCGGCTTGCCTGCTAGTTATGACGCGGACATTCACCCAAACAAACTGTGGCGGATGGCCCAAGAGGGGGTTTCTTTGTTCAACGTTCAGATGCACTGCAAACGCTGTAGCAACTAAGCAACTAGGTGGGTGTGGGGATTGAACCTGTGATCCCTCAGAATTAGCCCGCTCTATCCTGGGACACACACCATTGAGTTACCCAGCGTACAAGCACCCTGGGGGCGGGGGGGGCATTTTGGAGCCTGGCGGGGACCCCCACGCCCCTCAGATGTACCTCAGCTTGAGCACGGGGCTGGGGAAGGAAAGGGACAGGACACCTCTGGACTCACACGCAGCTGGCCCAGCAGCCTGAGGGTGCCGAACAGGATGGCACTGAGCACTCCAACCCACGCTGCAATGCAGAGCACCCCCAGGAACTGCACGCCCAGCTGCTCCGCCCCGCCGCCATAGAACATCCCGGCCTTGCCCTTGTCGTTGCTGTACGCCGTCAAGAGGTTGCGGCCCGCGGCAAAGAAGCCGACAGCAATGCAGCCCCAGGCCCCACAGGCGCCGTGCACTGCGGTCACGTTCAAAGGGTCGTCCACGTGGATGAGCAGACAGAGCTGTGACCAGGCCCAATAAAAGATGCCCCCAATGAGCCCAATGATGAGGGCGGCGAAGGGCTCGACCAAGCTGCACCCGGCCGTGATGGACACCAACCCGGCGAGGAACCCATTCAGGGCAGCATCCAAGTCAAGCTCCCGGTGGGACCTCTTTGAGCACATGCTGGCCGCCCATGCCATGAACAGTGAGGAGCACCCTGTCGTCAATGGCGAGAGAGAAAGGGACAGCGAGGCACAGGCCAAGACAGGTGGGGGTACCCAATACAAAAGAGGGGGCATCCTTACACTGTGGGCATACTGCATGCCACTACTGGACTGTACTTCCCAATTCCAGTCTCTCAATTGTCCCCCTCCCAAAGCAGCCGGCGGGGGGGGGGGGGGACACGGAAAGGGGCATACATCCGCTACATGTTCCAACAGCCCCTGCAGTCTTCTGCATGTTGTGATAGAGTGAGGGAGGGTATGGTGCAGTTCTGGACCACTCCATTTTGGGGTCTGCACACACACTTGTCCTGACAACTGCCCAAGCGGTTGTGGGGCTCCTGGAGAGAAGCATGCACCCCCTTTGGGATGGGGTGGATGGGGCAATGGCATAAGTGAGAGAAAAATGGTAGAGTCAGGCACACCGACATGATGGGTGTATTCAGATGTTTGACCTCTTGCAACGTCATCCCTTTGGCAGACCAAAAGAGCCATCCACCAGGTATTTTTCTAGTTTGACACCTCAGCCCCACTGTGCCTGGGTACTGCTGTTTGTTGGCGGTGAGGTGGGGGTTAAAAATCGACTTTTTCGATTTTTTAACCCCACCTCTTTTCACCCTGAAATCATAAAACACCTCCTAGAGGTTGTGAGATCAAAACCATGCAGGCCTGCACATATGGGAAAGCACCACATACCCCTCTTTTTGGGCCTATTCGCGTACTCTACCCCAACTGGTTGAATTGTTGCTTTAACCCCTTGTAAAATCATTACTTTGTGCAATAAAGTTGGTTGGCCTATAGCGACCATTGTGTGTTGATTCGGACCTGGGCCCCATTCCCCTTTCTTCTTCTATGTGGACCTCCAAAAGGCCGTTTTGGGCTTGTTTGCAAAACTTGGTTGGCCTATAGAGGCCACTGTGCATCCATTCAGACTTAAATTCTCCACTTTTTTCTTCTTCATGGACCCTCGAGGCAATGATGGAGGTCTCAAATGTTATCTCCAACCTTCCGAGATCGGCCACCTTCTCGGATCCCACCGGTGGGGATAGCCGTTTTTTGGCCGGCATGAGGTGGTTAGGAAATCGCGATTCTTGGGTGACCTCCGACAACCCCTCGGCACCTTAGGCTGTTGCTGGGTGATCATTTGGTGACAATGGAGATTCGTATAAACCCATGGGGAGCCATGATGCTGATGGATTTGATGGATGATTGCAAAATCAGCCACTTAGAGATCCATTGCTCACGGCAAATTCTCTGAGAGGTGAGCTTGCTGAAAGCAATAGAATTTTTTCCACCTGAATTTTGTCATGGAACCCGACGGAGCCCCTGAGACTGCAGCTGTCGAAATTGTCCAGCGGCCTACATCGTAAATTGATGGATTGATGGACCCCTGACGACCCCCTTCCTCAAGACCATCTTGCTATGTTGGTGTGCTAGTGGGCTAGGTTGGGTTCAAAGGCACTCACGCGGGACCTCTGGTAACCAGAAGTGGGTCACCACGTTGTTGGCCATCAAAAATGACGATGTAATTGGCCTACTCTGAGGTGCAAGTTTTCTTGGTGTGCACAGACAACCGGTATCTCCGAAGGAAATGTGTGTCCCGGCCACAGTCGGATCTACCACTCCACCCCCCCCATATCCCCGACCTCCTGCCTCCGGCACTTACCACTTACCACTCACATCGGTGCTGAATTCCAATGAATTCGACGCCGAACTCCTCACCTCCCGAGACCGACGACTCACCGCACACCGACACCTCTTCACTGGATCGCCCAGTCTTCCCCTTCATCCGAGGACCTTTCCTCTAGCCCTAGGGCCTGACATTGTGGTTCTGTGTGCCGCCTCTTCGGCAGCGGCTGCGAATTATTTGGGTGCGCCTGTCATCCCTGTTCAGCCAGCTGATCTGCCCGAGCATTACCTTCCACCCCCAAATGCGATGGCACCCAGTGGATCTGCAGTTCTGCACCCGTCCTCTCCCTTGACCATAGGATTTGCTCCCACAAGTCACGATGCCCCACCTTTCCACTCAACGTGCGCCACCCATGGCGGAGCCACTTCGGAGACTACTCGACTATGCCTTTGTACACATACAACGAATCCATTACCACCACCAACCGCTCCCCCACTTTTCTGTGTAACAAAGCATGCTGCACCCCTCACACTCTGGCGCTCCATTTCTGGCACATGCGCCGCAAAGCTTCGTTCTGACTGTTCCCTGTAGTAAACCCCATAAGCTGCTTGCATCCATCCCTGTACCCGTTTCGCCGTACCATCCGTATATGCCCCCACCCAGCCCTGTGCAATCAGTGCTGCCACTTCCTTGACCGTTGCGTCTCGATACACCCCCCACTTGGCTTCCGTCTCCGCCAACTTGTTTACTGGCTTGACCGGTCGCGCATTGGTCGGTGGCTGTGCCTATCCCTTAAAGATTCAAGGTATCTGCGGGTTGTCAAACCACCCGTCCAAAACCCCCACAAAATAGTGCAGGTCCCATCTAGAGCAGGACATGTCCTTTTCTGCCCGCCATCTCCTCAGAGCCCCCGCCCACCCTGCAATGAACTCATCCAATACTGGCGCCATCCGCTGATAACTCGCGCGACAGCGCAAACTCCACTGTACCTTGAACCCCGCCCAGAGGATTAGCCCCTTTGTGGAGGTTAACAATAGAGGGGGAAACAATGCCGAAACATGTGCTCGTTTTCAACCCTACTATCCAGTGGACGTAGCTTTCCCCCCATTCTCTCCATTCTCGTTTCCACCGGCAATGTCTTCCCAACACATCCCCGAATGAAATCCTGATCCCATTTCGAGAAACAACCTCTCAAAAGCCCGCGACAGTTCAGGTGGCTGTCGTGCCGCATGTCAGCGTGCTTGGACAAGCCCGGGGTACGCGGTCCGAGAGGCCGGCCTACTGAGACATTTGGGGGGACCGGGATATCGTGAGGGTTGGGGCAGGCCTGTGCTTACGTGGGAGGCAGTCCAGGAATGTGGGGTCCGAATGTAAAGCGGTTATTGGCCGGTGGAAATGCAATCGTGGGGCGGCAGCTTCGAGCGGTTACAAAAGAGGTCCCAGGCGCCGGCAGCGGTTGCAGCGGAATGGACAATCGCCCCCGCATTAGCACAAGCACAAGCACAAGCCGACGCTGGGGCGAGACTGGGGTGAGGTCAGGCACAAGGGGCGGCACAGGGGGTGGGACGACCAGCGCCAGCGGCAGAGAGCGTGGTGGTGACCGCAACCTTGGCGGCCACGAAGGACAGGCCCCCACTGACGGCGAGGGTGGAGCCGCAGTTGAAGCCGTACCAGCCGAACCACAAGATCAAGGCCCCGAGGGAGGCGAGCACGCGGTTGTGGGGCTGGAACGCCCGCGCCCGTTCGGCTGCTTCGGCCAGGCTCTCGCCCCGTGGGCCGAACCGGCCGATGCGGGGCCCGAGAATGGCCGCGGCAACGAAGGCAGCCACACCACCCGTCAAGTGTACGATCCCTGTGAGGGCGATGCAGATGGTGCGGAAGTGAGGAGTGGGTGGCAGGGTTCAGGTGTGCGGTGCCTGCGGCATGAGGGGGCGGGGGGGGCAGGTCTGTGCTTCTAGGGGGGCAGTCCCCCACCACCCCAACACACTATCGCGAGAGAGAGGTCTACAAGTGAGGAATTGGATGCCACAACCCCAAGATTAGCAGGAGAAGACACATCGCACCAGCCCCTCGTTCCACAATCCTTGAGCCTAAAACCACAAAAAGAGGCGGTCCAAACAATGCAGTAAAACGCCATCCCGGCTGAATTCGAAGAATTGCATTTATTGTTTGTGGAATGTATTTTTTATTTCAATGAATTTCCCGTATTCTTTCTATTCTTGTATGATTGCTGTCGCACGCCTCGCACCTCGTGAACGACAGTAGTTGCGTTTGGTTAATATAATATAATATAATATAATATAATATAATATAACATAATATAATATAATATAATATAATATAATATAATATAATATAATATAATATAATATAATATAATATTTGGTTAGTAATTACGTTTTTGTATGCCCTGGGCCCGCCGAAACCTCGAGAGTGCCATGCACTTCAATGATGGATGAGCTGGTCACAGCATTCTGGGTAAGCGGTCGGATCCAAGGACTCCAGCCGGGGCAGGCGCCTGTCCCCGAATTGGACACAAGCAGATGCTACATTGCAACACCCGCCCACCTCATTTTTTATCTCAGCCCCTAAAATGTGGAGGGCGCCATAGATCACTGAACAATCAGGTTGGCCTATGGCACCTGGGAAAAGCTGGTGACTTACCAGGACCCCCTGCCCCGTCTGGAGCAACTAACAAGCCCGCCCCCTCCGCTTCTTTCCAACTCCAACGGCACCTCCAACGGTTTTGTAAACCACTGGCTGCTGTTCCCAACCGCGGTCTCAATCCATAGCATCTGATTTTATTCCAGGCGCCCGGTGCACGACCCTGTGGCTGCCCTTTTCTCCAGGTGCAGGTCTGGGGTGTTTGGACTGAGTGCCCTGGTGTAGTGGCGATGGGGGAATGTTTGCCCGGCGCGCTACTTTTCTATTAACTATCCCGACTTCAGCCCCAGATTTACCCTCTCATGGAGAAGCCCCCCAAGTAGACCACGTTGCACTGCACACCTTCCCTACAAAGCACGTTGCACAATAAAGCAATATCTGTGAATTCAGCAACTCCAACTGTCATCTGTATTGTACTTAACAAACAACATTGGTCCCACAAGTGTGGGTGTCAATACATTCAGTACAATAATGCTCCTTACACTCATCTTGCGTGCCACAACCGAGCAAACAGCTGCTCAATGCGTGCCCTATACCACCCGTGCACGTCATTGTAACATTGTTGGCGGGCTGTCAAAGTGCCATTCTTTCTTCCAATGAATGGCACAATGACATGAATCCGGCCTTTATAAGCACCATCATGGCCCCCAACTTCGAAATCAAAGAACTCAGCTCGGGAATGAGAAGGTCCATACCCATCCCAAATCAAAACATCTGCTGATGTCCCGGGGGCCAAGGGGCAAATCCATATAATGTTGCCCAACATATCAACAGCAACAGTCCACCGGTAGGGCACGGGTCACAAAAGATGCCCGGCGCGCGCCGGGCGCACTAACGTTCCCCCGATGACAACACCCGCATCCTCCAAAGTGCTGGCCACAATCACCACTTTGCAATCTGCCTGTAAACTGTGCAGTTCAAACCCAAACCCTTGGCTTCTCAGTGCAACACCACACCCCCTCCGCAGAGGCGAGCAGTGGTACACGACAGGGTCAGGGAACACAGGCAACGGCGCAGCAGGACGTACCACTGCCAGCGAAATCCAAGAAGCCGTTGGTCCCGAACCGCTCGGGACTGGTGTTGAAGGGGCTGAGCCACCCCTTGGTACTCCAGCACCAATGCACCACCACGGGGTAGATGAATCCGGTGATGAAGACTGTGTACACGGCATAGGCCCGCATCGCAATGCGCTCTGCAACAGCCCCTGCCACACAGGAGGTACGGCAGAACTGGCACTGGAACACAACAGCTCATGTTTGGCAGTCAACGTGTTCACAGGTCACAACACCGGCGGTGCAATGTGGTACCCCCCTCCCGCCCTTGCACAACGACCAGCCATGAAACACCGCATGACAAACAGGGGGTCATTTGCCAGTGTTTCCAGGCCAAAAAAGCGCCGTCCACTGACCAGGAGGTGGTCAGTGGACAAACCCGTGAGCACCCCTGCTGCTTGAAAAACAAAATTTCCGGCGCTCAGCCCCAGGAGGTATGTTGTGAGCCATGGAGGTGGAGTTGTGCGGCTTACATGTGCCATGGACATGGAACCCACCACAACTCATTCCAAACCCACGAAAACAAAATTCTGAAGAAAAAAAAGGAAAAGAAAAGGCACTGTCTAACCGCGGGCAAGGCGGTTGTTGCACAAAGTGGAAGGGGGACCTCACCTGTGCTGCCTGTCTCTGTGCCGCAGGGGTCGCAAAAAACATTCACCAGTGGAAGCAGGGTGACAGACTTTGTGAAACATGTTGGAATCAAAGGGCACCCAAAGAGAGAAAGAGATAAAGGGTGGGGAAAAGATTGCACACAGGGGGGGGGGGTCAGTTCGGATCCGGACCCCAAGCCCCACAGCGTTGGCAGGCAGGTCTGTAGGGGGGGGTGGGGGTCAATTTCTTTTGTTTTTCGGTGCATGTTTTACTTCACTGCTTCATTCTAAGCATTTTCAATACGTACAAGCCTGGGGGTACAACCCCCTTTTACCATTCACTACATAGGGGGGATCTCGGGGGGGGATGGGGCGCTTGTGCTTGAGTTCCACCAATCACAGCAGGCGTATCGCTGCCAGCCCCGTTTGTGTGCCGCCCACACCAGAGGAAATCTCCTTTCCAGCACCGGAGAATTTCTGTCGGCATGCCAGTTTGCACCCAGCGCGGGGACTAGGTCCGCGCACCCAAGCGACTTTGGAGGACAGCTCCCTTCATCACCAGGGACAGTTTGTCGGCAACAGAGAGAGTCTGAGAGTCTGTGCCTGCGCCTATGGGCAGGCTGGGATGTGCCAGGTCACCACCCCAGCACCGGCGGAGGATATCTGCCTTTGGGCACTGGGGACATTCCACACCTGATGGGGCAAGGAGGAAAATTCTATTGTCTCAAGGCACCCCACCCCTTGCATGAACACATTCCTACCGTATGGGAATGGTCTCTGTTGTTTTAGGGGCATAAGCAGTTTCTGCAACATAGACCACACATATGCAACACAGTGTTGCAACATGTGCAATGAATGCTTACTGTGGTTACAGGGAAACTCTGAAAGCGACGAAAATTGCCAGCAAGCAAAGCACCTGGTGGCCAGTACGTGGGTCCCCATGGATGCTCGAGCACCCGTCTTGTCACCAAATGATTATCCAATCCCATCCCCCAGCCCAGAGGAGGGTTTTGGAAAAGGTCAAATTTTCCAAAAAAAAATTGCAAAAATGCCAGTGAATGGCCGAAAAAAAGCAGTTGGAAAAAAATTCAGTATTGTTACAAAACAATTGTTCACATTTTTTTGTTGGAAAAAAATTTTGTTGGAGAACGCTTTTCGTTGGGATACACTGTTGGTTAGAAAAAGCTGTTTGTTGGAAAAAGTTTGTGTTTAAAAAAAACTTTCTGTTGGTGTGTTAAAAAGACCTTCTTTTGGAAAAAAAAATTGTTTCCAACTTTTTGCCACAGGGCCCATGTGCACTGCTCGTGCCTGCGCTTGATCTAAAAACGTCTTTCAGGTGACTGCGCATGGCTGTGTCAGTGCCACGAACACCTGCATGCTGAGGCATGGGCAAAATCCACAACAATGAAGGGAAACGGCTCCAACAAGATGAAACATTCTGTGCCCGGTCCACAGAGGCCAAAAGCCAAAGCTTATTTCCAGGCGCCGCTGGGGCGCAATGCGCGTGGGGGAGGGGTGGGTGGCACCCATTTCCATGGCCCGTCCCCTGTGGCCCTGTGGCGCACTCTCGTTCCTCCACAGGCCCAAGGAAGCCCCCTTCAAGAGAAGATGTGTGTGATATGATAAGACATAAGGGGACTGAGCAAGGCGCCCATGCGGCCTACATGACCCTGATGACCCATGCTGGTGTCCCTCCTTCATATCCCCGCCCCCCCTGGTGCGCCCCAAAGGGGGGTGGGGGGTGGGGGTCTGGGAAAGGGGCTCTCCACGGTCCATTTTCACGTGCACTGCGTGGAGGGCAAGTGATGACTTCTCTATGACACGCTGATTCCCAAAATGCCATTCGACCTCCGGGGCCGGGGTGTCGGTTTTTCAATGTACGGGGGCTGGAAGGTAGGGGGAGGGGGTCAACAGAGCCAAGGGGCGCCGTGCGGCAACATATGGCCTGACCTTCCCAGCCCAACTGACCACCGGCGTGCCCGGGCAACGAAGGGGAGAAGTGGCAGGTACTGATCAGGAGGCTCGTGCGGAAAAAAAGGCCAAAGAAAGGGCGGGTTTGAGGTGGGGCCAAACACAGGGCGAAGGGGGAACCGGAGACTATGGTCGCCGCTGTGGCGGCAAAGGCGAATTGGAAGAACCATGCGGAGTAGATGGTGTCGGGTGCGTAGCCGCTGCTGACGAGGCAAATCTGTGATCAAGAGCGGAAAGAGGGCAATGGTAGAGAGGACCGCGTGTGTCCATCCGGGAGGCGGACGAGGGTCTCAGGGCACCTCAACGCAACATCCAACAACCTCCGTCTTGTCATACGCCAGACACAAGAGTCAAGACCGCTGTTGGGACCGAGCTATCGGTGACTCCGCGCCCTTTACAAGACGGAATCTGCGCACTCAGTGCACGCGCACGTTGTGCGCTGGCGCATTGTGCGCAGCGCAGGCCACACACTCTGCGCACGGTACACGCAGCACGCAGCCAACAGCCCTACTGCACGCACCGCACGCACCACATTCAGGCGCGAATTCCGCACATTTACGCATCGCGCCCTCCGCACAATGCGCACTGTGCACCGTGCACTCTGCGCATTGCAAGCTGCGCGCCCTGCACCCTGTGCCAGGGCTGTCGTTGGCCCCTCCTCAGAGAAATGGTCGGCCTCCGGGACGCAGGTACCTCCGCAGAGCGCCAGCCGGCGAGTAACTGCGGTCAATCATCGACAAAAGGGCGTCGGTTGGCCATCAACTGCCGTCGGTTCAGCGCCAACCTCCGTCTGTTGAGTGTCAACCACCGAATCCTGCCCCGAACACCCTCAGGGCCGTCCTCAGTAACAAAAAAAGGAAGTGTCTTGTGCGAATGGACGGCCCCGCGCTGTGCAATGCACTTCCTGCAGAGTGCGCACTGCACTGCGCTCCGCACAGAGCCGACAGCGCTCCCTGCACACTGCACGATGCGGCCTCTGCAGATGGGTCGGGTCCGGTGCGGGATGCTGCGGGCAGAGTTGTGGTGCTCTGCACTGTGGCGACATGGCCCTGGAACGCGGCGGTAGAAGTGTGGTGGTCTTCATGGGGCACTTTCTGTGCTCCCGTAATGCCCTCACAACCGTAGGCTGTTCCTGCCGGTCCGCGGGCCTTCAACGCCTCGGGACTGCCTCTCCGGGGGGGAGCTCGGCCCCGCACAACACGGCGTCTGGGCTGGGATGGGCGCCTTCCCAAGGGGAAGGGCACAGTCATTAGCGCAGGCAGCGGAGGTTCGAGCCTACTTTCAGGGCCCCCCTCATCCAACAGGGCCCCCGCCCGTCAGGGGGTTTCACGGGGGTGGGGCAGTGGGCGTGGGGGTGGGGGGGTCCCATAAAGGCTGAAAGAGGGGTGGGTGGCCTTCACAGACATCCGCCAAAACAATACGCACGACGCACTCATTGTTTTGGGGTATGTGTCAAGGGGAGAGGACGTTTTCCAAACCATTTCGGTCCGGGCCGCTTGAGGGCCCAATCTGAAGTTGGTCAAGACATGCCTTCGGCCACGGGAGCCCCCCCGCCCTCGCCCTCCGGAAATGAATTTCTGCCGCGTGCACGCGGCATGTCACACGCTGTTATTGTGATGCCCACTGAGTCCAATGAGAGTCACCGAAAGCGGGACGAAGGATGACGTGATTGCACTCTCTTGTGCTCCATTCATAGCACCTCTTCACACCTCTTTCCTGCCAATCCCTCCACAACCACGTGCATAGCGATTGCACTCTCTGCACTCCCTCATAGCGCTTCACAGCACGAACAACATCCGCCCAGTTGACTATGCACCCAACACAGGGCGTGTTGTGCACCCTTTGATCTGCAAACCGCGCACGGCAGTGTGCACTCGGCACACTGCTTCGAGTGTTCGGCGCACTCCACGCTACCCACGGCATTGTGCGAACTGCACACTGTGTGCCATCTGCACACCAAACACTGCGAACCTGAACGCTGTGCACCTGCACAGCCACGATGCACATTGAATCGTGCAGTCTGCCCGCTCCACACTGTGGTTGCTACTGCCAGTTCTGCTTGCTTGCTGCTGAGACTGGGCGATGTGAACAACACGTGACACAGTCATACACTATACCGACCTGGTACCTGGGAACAAAACCAAGTTCAACAATACAATCTGATGTAGGGCACGCGTGTATGCCTGCGCGCTACGTCGTTGGATTGGGGATCTGGGCTAAGAGAGGGGACTCCACCTCGCCCCAGCCAATGAAAGGGCCTCCACCATCGCCGGCGTAATCTCCACCGTAGGCAAAGCCCCATCCAAACATCCAGAACATGATTGCCCCAACAAACACATCCGCAATGTTCTTGAAAATGATGTTATACACATTCTTGGATCGCACACCACCGGCCTCCAACATGGTGAATCCCGCTTGCATGAAGAAGACTAGAAATCCCGCAAGAAGCACCCAGGTCACGTTCAGGTCCGTCTGCAGTTGTGTGACAAGCACATTCAACTCGGCAACTGATGACATTGTTGACAATGTGAGAAGAACTCCTGCCAAATGGAGTGATTTGAGATGAGCGCACAAGCACTAGCCACACAAGCGCATGAAATGGCTTGACGAGTGAGGATTGTACTGAAGGCTGTAGGAAAGCGCTACAGTCCACACTACAGTCCTCACTGCAGAACTGTCACAACAGGGCACCATACACAATGTGCAGGCAAATTTCAGCTTGATGTCCTCACTGCCCATCAGAGGCATCAGGAGCTGTGGAATAGAAGTCTTTCCATACTTGCGCCTTAAACGACTGTGATGCTTGCGCTTTGGGGTGGGCTTTGGAGCGGCCTTGGCTGCAGGTTTCAGAATGGGTTTGGGCTTCTTCCTCAGCATCGGGTTGCAGTGCCCAGCAGAATGTTGTTATGAGCAGGAGGCAGTACCACAAGCACGACCCAGCCCCTCTTTCCCTCTACAATGTGGAACGAGCGGCAGAGACAGTGGGTGCCATCAGAGCCCTTGCAGGCGCCGCCGGCGGCAGTTTCAAGAAGCTTCGAGCGGCACCATAGAATTCCTGGGTGAATGCTCAGGAGCTGAGCGCTTGGAAGCTTCAGGCATCCAAGACCATGATTCAGTGCTTGCGTTCGAGTGCACGTGTCGAAACACAACGTCATGTTACATTTCTGACCAAAAAAAGCGTGATCAGAAAAAAGCAGAAAAACGAGCAGATGGGGAACTTTTCACGCACTAAATCCGTCACTGCAGCCCTCAACATTCATCACAGCAGGTACTGCCCCCGTCACTATAGTCCTCAGTACAACCGCTATGGCACACTAAAGTCCCCAGGAAAGCTAAGTTTGTTTCTTTCGCTGTTGCTGCCACTGGGACCAGAGCATTAAGAGCAGCTGCATTATGGGAAGGCATGCATGCACCCAGTACCAGGCTGCAAGCCACACCTAAGAGTCTCCTTAGCTGGCATGCGACATGCAGGTTGACGCCCCAGGCTACCATAACTTTATGGCTACCAGTCCCTGCTACCATGCAACAACAACACTGCTCAACTGAAAGAGAAGCCCAGAGCGGCGGTGCCCATGGTCCATGTAAAGGCACTGAAGTTCAACTAGAATATGTATTTGTTTGTCTCCCGAAAGACAATCATCGTAAACACTTGAACCGCCACACCCCAGATGGGGGGCGAAGGGGGGGGAAGGTACCCAATAGGCTGATAATGGGGGGCCAGGGATGAACTTACCCCCCCCCCCCCCCTGCCTCTTTGTAAAAATGACGGTCAGAGCACCGGCGTTGACGGATCAATTCCTAGTGTTGTTTGTGAGCCAAAATGCACATGGTCTTTGAACGGGATGTGGGGCTGTATTCTGAAACCCAAGGGCAAACCATGCGGCAGATGCCATCAAGCCCAGATCATCTTCGCTTACACAAGGCTTGCGCATCTTGCAAGTCAGTTTCCAGGTACCACACAGCATAGAATGCGAAGTCTCTGATTGCTAAAACAAAAGCTTGCACCACTTAAATCCACAGTGCAAAATTTGATGGGAGCAAGACCTTGTGGTGGTTGAGCATGGTGGTCGTTCCGTCAAAGGCTGGGGGTGAGTGACAACCCTCCCCCCCCCCCCAACCCCGGCGCCTCCCGGTGCTCTGAGCTGAACCCCAGGGTTGGGGGGGGGGAAATGCTTGCGGTGGGCAGGGGTCATTCGAGCCCATTTTTGGGACATCCCATTCCCGGATTGGCTCCAGTGACAGGAGCCTTGCCCAGGGCTTGCAGCAGCTCCAAGTCCGATTTTGACCATACTCTGGTGCTACTTCTCATCATGGTTCAGATTTGATTTGTCCGATTCCTCAAACAAAAATTGTAACTGCCAACAGAAGGCCAAATGCACCTGTCCTAGGGGGCCTCGATGGCTGACCATTGAGAGGAGCACCACTGCTGGGGGCATGGGAAAAAGGTTTGCTCTTCGGGTGTGTGTGTGGGGGGGGGGGGGGGGGGGGTTGTGCAAGGGGCTCCTCTGACAGACCTATGTTCGGGCAAATATGTCACGAAACGTTCTGGACTGAATATCCTCCCTCAACCAATGGTGCATCCTCCTGCACCAAGCGCCTAGTATGAGCTCTAGCTCCATGTCCACCTCCAGCCCCAGCTGCAGCTCCAGCTCCGCATGAAAGCCCCCCACCCACCCACCCCCACCAACAGTGGTGCTATTTATGTCCGGTCAGTTCTGGCTCAACCTCATCCCAAAACAATTTGTGACGCAACGCCCCCAAGGGTATGGCATAGGACATGGCCGGGGTTTTCGGAGAACGAACCCAAGCTGGGGTGAGATCAGCAAGCCCACCCTGCAAAGCTGCAAACCCACGGCTCATGTTACCCCCCCCCCCTTGTATAAGCTACGCAAAGGTCCCAAATTAATACGGTCCCTATGCCTACTGTAGCTTGGACAAGGCCGCAGACGCCCAGGTTCAAAAAGAGAAGATTGCATGGTGAGCTGGTGCAAGAAAGGGGAATATAATGCACAACTATCCCCAAAATCAGAGCTTTCCGCAGTCGAATGGGCAAACACTCACAACACATGTGTCCGTGACCCTATGTAACTGGCAAATTTGTCTGCAAACCCATGTCTTATGTGGCTGCACTACATTTGCACCGAATCAAAGGTCCCAAATTAATACGGTCCCTGCAGCTACTGTAGCTTGGACAAGGCCGTAGCTTATACAGGGGGGGGGGGGGGGGGTACATGTGCAAACTACCCTGCAGGTGCATGTGCAAACCCACTCTGTGAGTACATGTGCAAACCCTCGCAGTCCCCGTACTCCACACACAGGCAAACTCCTTGGCAACAGAAGCACGCGTACTGACCGGGTTGCCATCGACAAGCTGACCGGACTGCACTGCAGGGCGTCTCATCCACACACAGTGTGTGCCAGCATGGATATGGTCTCTTGCCCATATGGTCCAGGGAAATTTTCGAGGGGGTTCTTTCTTGCGGGGGGGGGGGGGGATCATTCGGAGTTGGGGGGGCTTAGGAGCCCTGAGGATCGAGAGCAAAACTTGGCAGCGAGGGAGAAACAAGAAGGATGGTCTCTACATGGATGCTGTGGTCCTGACTATTGAAGGAAAGGCTTGGTAGGAGGTAGGGCTTCCAGGTTTGTCCACTTCAATTTGTCACCCACCTAAATTCTTGACAGACAGCACATGGTCACATGTTGCAACGTCCATCTGTTGATATGCTGTTGATCTGTGGCGACCCCCACCCTTTTTGAAAGATAATGCCCCCATCATGACTAAAGTTGGGGACTGGTCGTCATGTTCTGAAAATACTCTGGCATCAATCACTGTACGACAGTCACGGAGCTCCTTTTTTTTCGGGGGGGGGGGGGGGGACTAGAAGGTGCCCCAAGACTCTGCTCAGTGTGGCTAAGGCCACAAAAGCTGAGCTGGTGGGTCAGTCTGTGAGTCAGCAGGGTCGCATGGTTGCCGAGCAATGGCCAGGGGTTGCTCGTGCCTGGTCAACCACATTGAGATTACTTTGTGAGGGCCAACCTGATCATGAACCAGCCACAGCGTACAAACACTGAGTCATGAGTAGACCGTTCCGTGCAGCGGGCCCCAAGGGAGTGGGAGGAGGGACAGGCATTGACTGTGTTGGGGGTTCTTGGCCTGCAGGGGTGTATGGATGCCCAGGGGGCCTACCGTGCGCGGTCTGTGGACGCATCCGCCCCCCCCACCTTCCTTTTGGAAAGGTGGCTGCCCACTGGCGATCAGGGAAACCCGCACGAGTTTTTTGGGCGGTTCTTGGGCGCACAGACACACACACACACACACACACCCATTGTTCACCCCAACATACGTATGTGAAAACGATCCGCACCAGATGGTGATCGTTCTGAGGTGCAGGTGTTGGTGCATCCCCCCCCCCCCTCCCGTACCAATGGTCAGTGGGTGGGTCGCAGTGGAAGCAGGCCAGAGAGCCGGCCTGATAAATTGCATTTCTCCCCCAGGAACAAGTTTCTGATGTGGGTGGGTTGACCCGGGTCAGTCAGGGCCCCCAAAACAGCCCACGCCCCCCCCCCCCCCCACGTGCGGGTTGCTTCTTTGGGGCCATCTTCGTGGTGCTGGTTTCCACGCAGTGTCCGAAGTACAGGAGCACGGCAGCTCCGCAAACAGGCCATTGTCGAGAATTGCCGCTGTCGTCGTTGTCGTTGTACGTGTGGTCCTGGTCTGTAAGAAATTTCTGCTCCTCAGATCGTTCCCTTGTCAGGGCAGACAGATCTACTGTAGCAAATCTCCAACAAAAAAAATTATTTTGTACCACCCAGAGTAGACAGTCCACCACCACACACAATACGCCTGCAATCGCGGGCTGGCCCTGAAGGAGGGCTATGAAGATGACGGTGCGAAAGGTCTTGCCCTCCTTTCCCTCCCGACCAACCACTGCTGCAGCCTGGACTACACAGGCTGACTGGGCAGATAGCCCCTTGGCCCGCCGCCTGGCGTCCTTTCTTTCGAACCCCAACGTTCACACACCCCACCTCTGGACATGCTACTGAAACAAACCAGCCGACCCTACTGTTGCACCCAGTAACCGGTACCTTACGCTGCACAGAATAGCACACACGCCACGCCTAGAGGCAAACCAACCGGCGTTACACATGCACAGCACTTAGGAAGGCGTGTATCCCGGCCGCCTGCCCGAATGGGCGCAGGCTGAGTGCGGTGCGCCTGATGCCTGTCTCCCCAGAAGAGGCAAAGCCGTGGTGTGTAAGACCTTTTCGGAGCGGGGGAACTCGCCCAAAGCCCAAAGCCCCCCCCCCCCCCCGAAAGGGGGCACCCGGGTGCGGGGGGGTGTGACCTAATTAAAAAACAGACAAATGCAAACCAGAGGTAATGCACTGGTGCGGGGGGGGGGGGGAGTTTGGTTTGGTTTGGATCTCGGCTTGCGCCAAAGGTGGTGACCCACGGCCAGTGTGCCCGTACCTCACCGGCTCGACTGGGTACCCCCCCTGGTTGTCTGGTCTCACAGCCGCCCAGACTGCTGACGATCCCCGTACCTCGTCAAGGCGCTGGCGAGAGGGAGATACCGCCGTGCCTGTATGTGTAGGCGCGCGTGCCGTGGGGGGTCCTTGGGGGGGGGGGGGCTTTCAAGGCTGGGGCACACCTTTTGTCGTTCTCCTGCGGGTCGTGGTTGGCGCGTGTGGGGGGTTGTGTGTGCCCGGTGCTCCGGGCCCCAGCAGCGGGGCATGGGTGCCCTACCACGAGGCTGCTGAGGGAGTCTGTGGGTCGGGTGACCTGCAGCTTCCTCCCGCCCACGACTGAACCCCAGAGGGGTGCACGGGGCGTGTGGTCTGTGGTGCTCCTTGACTGACCCAGAGGGTCACAGGCAGCGTTGCACAGAGTGCCAGACTGGTGCGGGGGGGGGGGGGGGGTAGGGGGGTCAAAATGGAAAAATTCACCGGGAGAACATTTTCTGTCTCAAAATGATGATTTTACAAGGGGTTAGACGTCTGACACCATATCTTGGGGTATGCTATGCGAACGACCCCAAAAGGGGGGGGGGGGTATACGACGCCCGCGCCTGCCCTTGGTCTTACAACCTCTGACCTTTCTCCATGATGTGAGCTGCGACTAGAAACAACACAACCACACAACCAGAGACACGGGGGTGACACACAGTCCCACATGGAAGCACACAAATTTTCTGGCCTGGGCGCGCAATGTCCTGTCAGCCCTGAACCCTGGAAGGGAAGGGGGTCCGGGGGGCAGGGTGGGACCCCTCCTCCTATGGTTGTCAGCCGTTCTAATACATCCCTGACTGGAGGGCTGCACATGCGTCAGTCCCTTGGAAATCAACCAATCAATGATCGCCCCCCGTGGATCCGACGTAGGCAGTTGACCCCCTCACCCTTTGCTGCGCCATCCGTCTGAAAATTGGCCCTGGAGGTGGAGGCGGGGGGGGGGGGGGGGGACTGCGCCCCGTTGTTGGGTGGGTGGAGGGGTCGCCAGCAGGGCAACCCACTAAACATGCAGCTCAGGAGAGGGGGGGCGGGGGATTGGAGTCATGAATGCGTTGGCTGACGGTAATCTACCGTCACTGCCTCCGCATCGCCCCTTCCGTCCCCTTCAAACGACGCTCTGTGCCCTGGTGTCATGCCCTCAGGGTCCGCACCCACTGCGCCGGGCTCAGGCGCCGCTGCGGGCTGGCGCACCCCTGTGGCACTCGCACCCCAGGCAAACCCGGCATCCGTCCCCTTGTGCTCCACAACCCTCAGACGCACGAGGGCGGGGCTCAGGGCTCCATTTTAACAACTCAGCACCACTGCCCCCCCTCCCCCTGGACCCACCCACCCACACCCCCTGAGAAGATTGCGGCCGACTCTTCCTTCCGCCGTCGCTGCGCCGCGCGCGCCCCACGTCCGCACAAGCACCCGCCCGGCACCAAGGGGCACTCCCCCGGCGCCTGCATGACCACCCCAAAAAGGTGCCCCACGCGCGGCACCAGAACGCTGAACAAAGGCGGGCCACAGGGTCGGGGTCCAGATGGCAGCCACGGGCCCTCGCCCGTTGCGATGTGCCCCCCGACAGAGGCCTCCCTCACAGTTCGGGTTCCGGGGCCGCAGTGGGATCCCATGCAACTGCTCGTAACTGACGGGACTGGGCAGAGGAGTGCATGACCGGCACTGGGGGAGTGTCCGCAGCACCAAAGGGGCTGCTGGGGTACGGGAGCGACGGGTCATAAGGCGGGAAGCGGCGGAGCTCAAGAATGGGTGCGGGACCCCCACGCCCGTGGCGGTCCCGAAGATGATGGGAACGAGCCAAGGCATGGAAGGCGGTTTCTCCGCCCCAACACCCGTGGCCTGCGGGGGGGGGAGGGGGTCCATCAGTGTGCCGGTTGGTTCTCCAGATGTACGCCGATTTGGGTGTTTAGGAGGACACTGCCCGCAACACGCCGGGGAAAAGCATGTTTGCTCGGTGACAGGGGGGGGGGGGGCAGTCCGACCCCACGGGGCTGTTAACCCCTGGGCGTCCAGCCCCAGGCCGGCGCCGGCCATGCTTCACACAAGACATTGAAGTGTGGAGGGTGCTCCCCACCACAAATGACGTGGGAATTGCGACGGAGGGCCAGGGGGCCGAAGTGGTATCTTGGGAGGGGGGGTGGGGGGGATTACACCCTGATTCAGGTGAGGTAAGCGAAGGTGAACGCACAACCTCGGGTAGACTTACCCTGTGTCACACCGCCACCTCCCCAGAGCTACTGGACTGCACCCACTCAAAGGCACGTGACTTCAAAAGGGAAGGAGCGACGATGCGAATTGGTGCATGAAAAACACGCCGTCGAAAACGCACCGTCAGAGTGGGGACCTGCCGCAGATCTGCCTTTCGGCCCCTCCGTCCGCATGCCTACAGCACGGCATCAAGAGCGTGCCGCAGGCGACCCAATCGATCACCGTCCTTGATGGGATGTCATGGGGGGGGGCTGGCACAAAGCCCTCTCCCCCCCTGTGTGACATTCCGTCTGCATGGGGGGGGTGACTACAACCGGTCCTGATGCGACGCACCCCCCAGACTATCTTTCAAAACCCCGGGGGGGGGGGGGGAGGGGGGGGGGCTGGGGGGGGTCGCATACAAGGACCGGGCCCGGCCACCCCCCCGTGTCCGTCTGGTTGTTGTTTCTTTACGGGGCCCTGGACAGTCACCCCCCCCCCCCACGCCCCCGTCGCGACACGTGGGGCAGCTCCTGCTGAGGACCTCTGCCGCTCTACTGCCCCCCCAAGCGTCCCGCAGGCCTCAGTAGCCCGCCTCATGCACGAGACCCGCATACCCCTCCTCCGCCGCCGCCTTGGGCTTGGGCTTGGGCCCCGCCCCGCCCGAGGCCTTGGCCGCGGGCTTCTCGAGCCCCAAAAGGGGGTAGAGCCCGTCGCGCTTCGCCCGCACCGCCGCCGCGTCGGCGGAGTCCCAGTGCCGGTCCATGAGCGCCGCCAGGACGTCGTCCATGGCGTCGTCGTCGACGTCGGCGAAGGACTCCGAGAAGGTGAGCAGGACGGTGTAGAGCTGCTGGGCCGTGCTGGCGCGGACCTTCGGGAAGCGGTTGCCGAGGAGGGACAGGGCGAACAGGAGGCAGGTGGTGCGCAGGGGCCTGGCCGGGTCCGCCTCCGGGGGCATGCCCAGGAGGCCGCAGGTGACCTTGATGCTGCCCAGCAGCTTCTTGACGTCCTTCTTGGGCGAATGGTTGAGCTCCGTCTTGATGCACTCGATGACCTGCCAGTCGCGGGCGCAATGGGCGGGAAGAAAATTGCTCTGCGGGGGGGGGGGGTGACACGGAGGCCCATTTTCCCAACCCCCCCCCCTCCTTGGCCGCCGTGACGGGAGGGGGGGTTCAGGGCGGGGGTGCCCGACCTGCCGTGCCGGGGGGGGGGGGGGTCAACCCAACATCTATGGCTCAAAATGATACCCACGTCGCGCTGATCATTTTGACTACTCAAATGTGGGGGGGAGAATTATTGGTGGAAAAAACTTTTTCGGGCCAAAATTTGTGTTCCTGCGCCTTCGGCGCCAACATCCGTTCTTACACAAAACAAAGACACGGAACCCCATTTCTCCAACCCCCCCCCCCTCCTTCGGCGGGCGTCCATGTCACCCCCCCCCGCCGCAGAGCAATTTTCAGGTCGCCATGCGGTGCAGGGCGCAGGCGTTGCGAGGGCGACGGCGTGTGTGTCCGGGACTTTCCCCGACGCGACAAAAAAAAATCATGACCCATTCGTAACTGGTGCTGCTCCGTTGAAGCAAAACTGCACTGCAAAGCAGCGGGAGTACAAACACTGCCGTTTGTCGTGGAACATCCTGAGACAACTGCCAAAAACCGCCGACTGGTGATCGGTTGACCATCAACTGTTGGCGGTTAAGGACCTCAGACAGTGGGGAGGGCGGACCATTGGCCTTTGGTCATCAGTAGTCCTCCACTCCACCCGTACCACGCTGCAGGCCTTAGCAGGCCCAACAAAGAGGGGCGGCCCGCCGCCAACGTCGGGGGCCAAAATAGCTCGGGAGGGGGTAGAGGGGCGTCCTGGGGAGGTGGGGCTGTGTGCCATACAGGCAGCCCCCCACGCACCTCCGCCCGCCCCCCAGTCATCCCCCATGGCAGTCAAGGAGGGTGCTCCCCACCGCCGCCGATGTGGGAAGTATAACACGGGGCCATGGAGGAGGGGGATCAGTGACTCGGGTGTGCCGGGCACACCGCAGTGCCTGGGTTGCCCCTCTGTGTCCCGGCTCACACATGCTGTGCGGGCTGTGCCGCGGGTGTGGCAATGGATTGGCTGTGCTCAGGAGACCTCCAGGGGTCGATAGTGTCCAAATCTGAGGACACCCAAGGTGCGCGGAAATATGGGCAAAACCGGGAAACGGCAAGGAAATGACATGGAAAAACGGGGGGAAATGGGTAAAAACGGATTATTATTACCACCCGTTTTCCCATCCTCCCATATGCAGTTTCCCCCAATTTCCCCCTCCCTGCACCCTCCTTCCCATTTCTCCTCGTTTTCCCCCGTTTTCCCCCGTTTCTCCTCCGATTTGGCAAGTCAAATTTCTTTGGCATGGTCACTATCGACCCCTGGACCTCTGGATCATTCCCCCAGCCCCCCCCCCCCCCCCCGGCCTGTGGTACCTGCGATACTGGGCCTGGATGGGCAGAGACGGGGTTCTGTGGCCACCCCCCCCCCCCCCCCCAACACACGTTCAGACTGCCCAGTCAAGCCCCACCTGGTGCCAGTTCAGCCACAGGCGTACTGATGCCGCTTCAGTCACTGGTCGGTTGACACCATGAGGCCCATTGCCTGTGCCGCGAGCCCTTGGGGTGTGGACACCCTCCCTTGCGCGACGCACCCTGCAGACGCTGGGGACGATGTGACCACCAGGGGCGGTGGGAGATTAGGTTGCGCCCGGGGGGGGGGGGGGCGCGGTCACGGCGTCGCTGGAAGGAGCGAGGGGGGGGGGGGGTCAGGGAAATGGACACCTGTGACAGGACCATTGGTGGGTTCCAAATGACCGGATGAATTTTTTCCCCCTCTGATACGTACTCCAAAATGATCAGCGCGTCATGAGCATCATGTTGAGCCCCATGTTGGGGTACCTCAGGACCCCCCAACCGCCCCCGTCGGCCTGTCGGGGGTCCCCGTCAGGGCTGGCCAGAACGGGGGAAATGAACGTCCGTGACCCCCCGTGGGCACAAGCCAATTTTCCACCGCCCCAGAGACATTTGCGCGGACGTTGTGCCTGACACAAGGATATGGGCACTGGCGTTTTAGTGGTCTGCGCGCGGGGCTCTGGGGATCCGCGTTCCATCGCGTGTTTTCGGTTGGTGGTCCTGCCCAGGGCAGCAAACCTCCGTTGGGATTCGGCCGCGAGGTTTTGTGGATTGTGTCGCGCTGTGTTCCCCACCGCCCTTTTACCTCCCTGCCACGCCCCTCGCCTTCCTCCCTTCCCCCACTCTTGCAAGCTCATCACCTCAGGTGTGCAGTAGCACCATTGCCCTCGGTGTGCAGTTCTCCTTCTGCGCAGTTCTCCGGCAGGGCATTCCTTGCACAAAACACCACACCACTCCTGCCAATTAAAATTGCACAACAAATGAGGCGGTTATTGTGCTTCATCAACATTTTTGCCCCACAATAGAGTGGGTCAATGCAGTCAGGACAACAATTTTCTGTACATTCACCACAAAGTCTGGTGGTGTGCTTTTTGGCAGCAAAGCACATATCAACCTCATCCCCACCACCATCCTGCATGGCAGCCATGTTGGTATTCCTTGATATTTTGTCGCACGACGCGTCGTGCGCCGGCTGCTGACGGGCTGACAAGCAAAGAAACTTCCGTTGTCAACCAAATCACTGTCAACCGCCGGCGATTTAAGCGTCAACCGTCACGCCGCGTGTGTACGATCTTCGGAAGCAGACAGAAAGGGGAAGAGCAAAACATTGTCCCATGGAAACCCACTGCCCTCAACACCACCGGGGGCACCGCACCTGCAGACAGTACTCGGGGTGCACAAGCCCGTGCGTCAGCAGCTGATCCAGCGTCGCCAGCAGCGGGAGGATGACCCGGTCGTCCTGGGCGTAGCGCGCGAACATCCGCACGAGCGCGCGGCTGACGGCCGCCAGCGTCACGACGCCCTCGCCGGCCTCGTCCCGCGGCAGCGCCTTGAGCGCGCCGACCAGCGCCGCGGAGGCCGCGCGCACGACGTGCATCGACAGGCCCCCCGCAGACACCACAAGCCCCTCCAGGACGGGCTCCACGAACTCCGGGAGCGGCAGCAGCAGCGGCACCATCAGCGGGTACGTAATGCCGGGGGCCGACCAGTCCATCTCCGGCGCCCCGGCGCTGCCCGCACCCTCCCCCGCGGAAGAGGGGCCGAGGTGCTCCGCGATGGCGCGCTGCAGCACCGCCTTGTGGGGCAGGTCCGCCGGCAGCGCCGAGCTCTGCGCAACCCTCTGGAGCACGCCGCCCGCCAGCCCGCGGACCCGGTCGATCTTCTCCATCAGCTGCTTCGCGACCGCCCGGAGGAACCGCAGCCAGAGTGCGTGCGACAGCCAGGCCTCCTCCGCGGCGCCGCGGCGCGCGTCGCGCGCCGCGACCTCGAACACGAAGCGGCCGGCGGCCTCCAGCGCGGCGCTGCGCGTGAAGGACCCCACGTCGCCGCGGGAGTCCGTGCAGTAGTCGTCGAGGCCCTCCAGCAGCCCCCCGAACAGCTCCGCGACCCGCGGCGCCGTCAGGCCGACCGCCGGGGCCGTCGCGGCGGCGCAGCACACGTCCGCCAGCCCGACGACGGCGTTGGCGCGGGCCTCGGCGTCGCGGACGTCGGGGTCCGCCTCAACGCGGAGGCTCTGCAGCAGCAGCCGCGACACGGCGTCGAACACGGCATCGTGGCAGAGGAGGGGCAGGGGGAGCGCTCCCAGGGCGAGCCCCGCCCCGCGGCGGACGTTCGGGGTCTTGGACGGGTCCAGCCCCTCCTGCAGACGCGATGCGCCATGATAAGATGGGGATGGGACGGGGGCAGACCGACGACAGGCGGCCACTTCACTCGAATTTGACGCAGGTCCGTCCCTAGTGCCCCCCCCCCCAAAAGAAAGTGCCGGACCCCTGGTGGGCCAGAGCCAGTGACAGAGCCCAAGTCGGCCAGGAACTTCTGTCGGTTACGGTCGACCAGCATCGGTTGACCACCAACCGCCATCAGTTTCGCTCCAGCCGCAGTCGGGTAACACCTGCTGCACGTGCCGTCAGGTCCTCAATGGGCCGAGGAGCGAGGGGGGGGGGGGGGGGGGGTAACTCCATTCCTGAAGGAGAGCTCTGTTCCAACATCTTTTATGCGTCGGTTGGTGGTGTGGTGAAGGGGGAGTGAACCATTGAAAGTGGAGTATGTTGGTCGGTCGGTACTTCCAGCCAAGCGCACGGGGGGGGGGGGGGTTTGTGGAGGCGTGCCTCCGACTTTGAGGGTACGTTTGCCCAGCGCGCACCCGCCTTCCAAATCAATTTTCCGGCCATCTATCCCAATACTTTATCCCCAAACATCACTCCCTCCTCCAGCCCAGGCTACCTGACCCCTGCCGTCTCGGGGGCCTAGTGTTTTTGAATAAAATGCTTCGACTTGCTTTAACACAAGTTGTGCGCCTCCATGAGTACCAGCGAAGCAAATGCAAACGCAAAGGCAGCCCCGGCCAAATAATCACGGGCTTGATTGTCACTCTGCGTGTCAACTCCATAATGAAGGTATGCATCTCGCCGCCAAAGCGCAGCCTCATCAGCCCAAAACACACCGAGCATAGGACGGGATTGCACATGCACAAACAGGTTCATACATGAATGAAACGAGGCAAATGAGGAAGAATACAAAAAAGACAAAATCACATGCGTGTGTCATCGCCCCTACTTTCTTGTGGGTCCCCAAAACGGGGAGACAAAATGGGGACAAAATGGCGCCCTAATGTACTCTCTGTGGCTGGGGGGCTAACCAGAACGGTGGGGGGGGTGGGGTGGAGGTGGAGGATCTTGTAGATGAGACTGGCACTGACGATAGCCGGTTCTTTCCTTCGGCCTGGGGTTCCCAAGTGTGGCCTGGGACTGGAAACCCTTCCCCCTTGATCGCTTGGCACTTCCGGGTGTGCGCATTGGTGTGGGTTTTCAGGAGGAAATTGCGCACGGTTGTCCACAGGCGGTGGGGAACTGTTTTGGGTGGATGCATGGGGGACAGTGGTCCCTCTGATCACATGTGCTGTCCCATGGCGTCCCTCCCACGCGGGCGCCGGCGATGCTTCACCCAAAGTCGTTCCTACAACAGTGAATTTCGGAGGCTCTCCACCACTGATGTGGGAAATGTAACACAGGGCCAGGAGGCCATGACACTGGAAAGCTCCACTGGCGTTCTTGCGTACCTCACCATACCTTCGCAGCCATGTCCGCTACCATTTTGGCCCATCTACCTCCTCACAGAAGAGCATGTCCAGCAGAGAGCACCGCCGGGACATGCCCAGCTCACGACAGGGAGGCGGGACTTATTGAAAGCCTTCTGCTGTTAGACCAAGACGACACGGTCACAAGGCCCAGAAATTCCCGACACGGCTGGCAATAAGCTTCCCATCAATGTTGCCGAGGAAAGATGGGAAAATGGGGGGAGCTGTGGAGACTGGTGGAAAATGGGGCAAAGATGTTGGAAATATGGGGGCAAATGGGAAAAATTGTGGAGACTGGGGAAAAAGTGAGGGAAAATATTGGAATAAAGGAGGTGCAACCGGTCCCCGGCGTGTGGGCCCTACGTGGGTGGGCACCCGGGGAGCCTACTATCCACTCCACCGTCGGTGGGGGTGTCATTCCCTGCAAGGAACTCATTGTCGATGGCTGTTGCTACCCATCATGCACCCCAATGTATCCCCAACTTCTGCCCGAATTTGCCCCCATTTTCCCAACATCTTTTCCACATTTTCCCCCATTTCCCCCCCAATTTAGCTCAGGCCATCGCCCAGCATACCCACCCCTGTGTCCCATTAGAACTGAAGGCCACCATATCCCACCTTTTGGTCGTGGTCTATCACATTTGTTCCACTCAGTATTCCAAAAAAATGACACATCTTCACCCCCTTTCCCCCACTTTTCCACAGGGATGAGAGGGCGCAATGCGTATCGCAGGGCAAGGGGTGGGGACCGCGCCCTCCATGCACAGCGCCAGCCCCACACGACCTGCAGGCGCTTGAGTATCGCCGGGTGCAGGTCCGGGTCCCAGGCGGTGTAGTAGTGCTGCGCGAAGGCCCGGAATGCAGCCACCGCCGCCTTCTGGACTTGCGGCGAGAAGTTGCCGATGTGCCCTTCGAGGCTCTCCTGGTACTTCGCCAGCGTGCGCTCGCGCTTCACCGGGCCGCGCCCAATGGAGCTCACCGCGCGCGCGTACTGGGACGTCTTGGGCAGCGGGAACCGCGCCTCGGCCATGCACTGCAGCAGCCGGCAGACCGCGATGCGCAGCTTGTCCCCACCTTTGCCGCGGTACAGCCGCTCCGCCTCAATCCGCGGCATCACCTGCCGCACCTCCTCCAGCATCTCTGGCGTCATCACGGCCTGGCCCTGCGTGGCACGGACAGTGGCATACACAACCGCAGCACAGACAGTGGCATACACAACCGCAGCACAGACAGTGGCATACACAACCGCAGCACAGACAGTGGCATACACAACCGCAGCACAGACAGTGGCATACACAACCGCAGCACAGACAGTGGCATACACAACCGCAGCACAGACAGTGGCATACACAACCGCAGCACAGACAGTGGCATACACAACCGCAGCACAGACAGTGGCATACACAACCGCAGCACAGACAGTGGCATACACAACCGTAGCACAGACAGTGGCATACACAACCGTAGCACAGACAGTGGCATACACAACCGCAGCACAGACAGGCTTGCAGCGAGCACCCGGGCGCCCGGGCCTGCCCGGCTGCACCCTCCTGCTCTGCCCCGGGTCTGCCCGGATGCGCCCTGTCACTCTGCGTTGCCTGGGAGCAAGAAGACACGTTGTCCCCAGCTGAGGTGAAGTGTATGGCTTCACGCACCTTCTTCCACATGCCTTCTCACAGCTTCCCTACCCAAGACACAAAGTAGGGGCCACTCGATACTCACGAGGCACCCTTCAAACTGTGCCCGGGGCTGCCCGGGTACATCCTATCACTCCACCCGGATACTCGCTGCAAGTCTGCAGGCAGCGGCATACACAACCTCTGCGGCGCTGCCGCCGTCGTACACGTTGGGGCAGTGCAGGGACAGCTGCAGCACGGTCTCCGCCACCGCCAAGACCGCCCCATGCCTCTCGTCCGACACGGCGCTGAAGCACGAGGCCAGCAGTCGCGGCAGCACCCGCTCCAGCCCGTGCACCGGGTCTTTGATCAACAGCAGCGCCAAGGCCTGGGAGCTGTACCCGCGGATCTCGGGGTCCCAGTGCCCGAGCTTGTGCTCCAGCAGGTGCTCCATCATGGGGCCGCAGTACGCGTTGTAGTCCGCAATCTTGGGGCCGATGCGCGTGAAGGCGTGGGCGCGGACCGACAGCGTGAAGTAGTCCGCCATCTGAATGATGTCGATGCCGTGCGGGAACGTGCCGAGGCGCCCCACGCACTCCTGGAAGGCGGCGGCGGCGGCGCGGCGGACATTGACCTCCCGGTCGAACACCGCCGTGATGATGAGCTGCTGCGAGACGGCAGCGACGTACTCCTGCAGGTCGGCCGGGTCGTACGCGCGCGCGAATGCCCAGCAGACGTAGCACGCGGCGTCGCGCACGTGCGCCCCGACCGCGTGGTTCGTCTTGAAGAGGGAGTAGCACAGCGCCCGCAGGACGACCGGGATGACCCCCGGGAGCGAGGTCGGCAGCAGCAGCCCCCGCCGCGCCAGCTCCGCGATGCACAGGCACCCCCCGTGCCACCCGGAGTCGGCCTCGTACAGGTCGAAGCAGTTGCTCAGCACCGCCTGCAGCACCTCGTCGGCGTTGTCCTTGGGCAGCCGTTGGCTGACGCGGCCCAGGCCCTTCGCGGCGCTCCAGCGCACGACGGTATCGCGGTGGTTGAGGCCGTCCAGCAGCAACCCAACGATGTCCTCCACCTGGAAGAGTTGTGGGCGGGGGTGCCGACGGTTGTCGACGGTTGTCGACGGGGCATCGAGGGTGTGTCCAGACCTCTGTCGAGAGTTGTGGACAGTGTGTCGAGGGTGCGTTGACGGTGGTCAACGGTTGTCGAGGGTGCGCCGAGGATTGTGGATGCAACAGCGCAACACGGCACATCGCGGTGGATGACCGTGAGCACAGTCCCAGGTGTTGGTCGTTGACAGGGCTCCATATCACAGAGAGTGTCTGCCCTGCGCGCAGGCGACAGGCACAACGGTAACAGGCACAGGGCCACACGGACCGCATTTCTCACCTCACACTCGCAAATTTCTCGACGGCTTTCAGGACGCCGTGTCTCACTGCATCGTTGGCGTTGCAGGGGATCGTCTCAGTCACACGGTCATGGGAACCATCGCCGGCGCCGGCAGAGGAGGGCCGCCAAGGGGCAGAAGCAGCACGGACAACTGTGCCACTCGCATCCAGTATTGCCCCCGACTTTCTGTGTCCAAGCAATGCCCACAGTTTCCTCCCGAACACTCAAATCACCGCGCGCCCCCGGCGGTGCCAACCGGCACCCCAACTCAGCCTTTGTGGCAAGCGCCCGGCCTCCGGGCGTTTGGCCACATCACGTCTCTCGAGGCCGCCGGGCTCGGGCCTGACATGACCATCGGTGCCGAAGGCGCCGGAAGCTGAATTCTGTCTGCGGTGGCCGGCCACGAGACCGTCCACGATGCGTACGCCCCCCTCCCGCCGTGGCAGGGCAGCGGCAGCAAACGGGGAATGCGCCGCCTCGCGTCCCCTTCCGGAGACCGCCCCTTCAGGGCCCGAAGAACAGGGTCCGCAGGGCGGGAGCGAGGCAGAGGGACAGCACGGCCACCGCACGACGCCGCGCAGGCACACACACAGGCTTGGGCAAGCGACACCACAGGCCAAGCGCCTGCAGATCCGCAGCGCACCCACTGACGTGCAGCACTTGGTGGTCCGCGACCCTCTGATTGGCGGGCATGGGTGGCTGTTGGTGGGAGAGGAAACGGCTATGTACTACGTGAGCACTGCGTGCACGTCTGTTGCTAGACCCCGAATGGTACGCATGAGAATCGTGGCCGTTTGAGAGCACAAAAACAGCACCAAAACACGGTTCATCTTTCAACTCCGGAGGCATCCTCATTAGCTCATCACCAATGATATTGGGTTCGCACAGCACAGGACACCACAGTACACCCCACCACAGTACAGCACAACACAGTGGGGGAGTACTTGCGCCACGCACTACTTTTGCACAGAGTACACCCGAAACGTCCTGATTTTCAGCCCCTCCCAAAACGGCCCCTCAGGAGAGCAAACGCTTTGGCCACAAAAATTGTATAAGCACCCCTCCTTCCCACAAACGTAGCACAATCAAAAGCACAAAACAATTGGCAACCACTTCGTAATCTTTGAAATGGCCTTCTGCCCGTTGTGGCCCTTTGCGATCCCAAGTAAGCACATCCGTCGTCCCAGCCGGGGCGAGAGGACAAATCCAAACGACAACACAGCGCCTCTCTCAGAGATGTCGCTAAATCGCCGCCGCGTGCGCACCTCATCGGGTGCTCCCCCAGTACAGCACAGCACAACAAAGTACACTGCAGTACCAAACCAGTACAGCTCCACGGACCACTGGAGTGAGTCCAGCCAGGAGTCTCAGCCGCCTGTGCCTTGAGGTAGACTGACAGAGCACACTGGGGCCTGAAATAGGGTCCCAGAGCACAAAGACGTTGCACTGCGTACAAAGGCGTCCCCAGACCCGCAAGGGGCAGGTGCCAACAGGAAGGGGGCGATGGGGCTGACTGGCTCGGGGGCTGGGCGGAAGGACACCTGCTCCGGCACGTCAATATCATCGGCATCCGGGTGCGGCTGGGGCGCATCCCCGCGCTCCATCGGACTGCTGGGGGCTCCCGCCGCGCCCGTCCCATGCACCTGCGCCAGATTGGCGACTAGGCTGCGGTTGCCGCGCTGGTACTGCCACGACACGGGCCGCGCGGGCAGGTACGTGGTCCCGATGCGCTGCGCAATCTTCAGCAGCAGTTTGCTGCGGAGGGTGTTGGCCGTCCCCCCGGCCTCGCTCTGCTGCAGGATGATGGCGGCCATGGCGTCCACGTGGTGCAGCAACTCGTGGCGCTGCCCATGCTTCAGGACGTGGGCCAGCGTCAGCAGCACCCCCACCTCCAGGAACACGTCGGTGCTGCCCGGGCCCGCCTCCAGGACCGGGAGGGTCCACTGCAGGAAGCGCTGTAGCTGCTGGTGGGTGTCCGGGCGCGTCAGCAGCCGCGACAGTAGGAACGCGGCGCCCTCGCGCACGATGCCGGTGTCGGAGAGGGCCTTCTGGCAGGCGCCGACCATGGAATCCACCAGCCCGTCGCTGAGGTCGTTGGAGTCGACCGTGGCCAAGTTGAAGGGGATGAGCACGATCGTGCTCAGCCACAGCAGCAGCACGTACCTGAGCTCCCAGGTCTCGGGGGTGGCCTCCTGGCGGAGGTAGTAGTGGAAGACGGGCTCCAGGAGGTGGACCTGTGTGGTGAGAGTATGAGGAGGGTGTGTGGAGGGTGTGGCCGCAAGCAGGTCACAAAGCGCTCCACGCATACACGTCCTGGTATGCATATGCCGCCATGTCCGGCAGTTCTGTGGACATCCTCTTGTTGGTTCTCAAACCCGACCATTCAACCTCGCTTTTGTGCCTATTACATCAACACTTGTTTGCATTGTACAGTGCAGACTGGGCGCACACGGGTTGGGCAGGTCGGTGTCGGCACGTTGCATCAGGCTGATACTAAACGATCAAGTGCTTGTGCTGTGCCACTGTTGAGTTTGGGGTTGGGAGCATTGAGAGGGTTGCTGTGGTAGGAAGTGCTGCGGGTTTGGGGAGGGTGTGAACAGGGTGTGGGGAGGTGTGGGGAGGTGTGAGGAGGGTGTGGGGAGGGTGTGGGGTTGTCCATTGGCAACATTCGCCAACCCAAATGGATTGTTCACTCGTCTGTGGTACAAACATTGGTTGGCACAATTTTAACTTTAATTTTAATTTTCCAAGGTGCAACAAGCGGCCACTGTGTGCTCATACCCCCCCCCCCCTTGTCCAAGCACGCCAAAAGTCAGAAAAACGACGCTCAGACGGGCTCATGTGCTTAGCCATAATCCAACTATGGCCGTCACCCCCGGTATCCCACCGGCAGGAAATCACCGTTCAGATGTCCAGCAAACGCGGCTCATGTGCTTAGACAAGCCCCTGTTTGCGCGCAACACGCGGTACCAAAAGAATGCATGTCGCCGAAAACCTGCCCGTACCGCACCCTAACCACAATAGTCACAACAGGGCACTACAACACTATGTGCAGGCAAGTTTCAGCATGTTCTAGAGGTTCTGCCTGCCCATCAGGGGCATCAGGAGCTGTGGAATAGAAGCCCTTTCCGACCTTGCGCCTCATCTTGAACAAATGCACATGCTTGCCCTTTGGGGCAGGCTTTGGAGCAGGCTTGGCTTCAGGTTTTGTAATGGGTTTAGGCTGGCAGAATTCAGGGCTCTTGATCATGTGGGATGCTCAAGCTCATGCCCATTCCGCATGTACTTCACGTGAAAGAAACCATCCCCGGGAGTAGAGGGACCAATGATTGTGGCGGGCACATGTTCACCGGTGGACCGGGCATGCGTAACAGCCATGCCAGGAGTGGCAACATCAGCCATGGCGAAAATCACCCCAAAACAGACAGCATTGGGTTGCAGCTGCAAGTGGAACGTTGGTACGAGCAGGAGGAACTACCAGAAGCATGATGCGGCTCCCCTTTCCCTCTACAATCGAAGCACAACCCTCACATTTCTGACCATAAAACCCGTGGTCAGAAAAAACCAAAAAAAACGACGGTTGGATGGGCTCATGTGCTTGGGCAAGGCAGTGCTTGGACAGGGGGGGGGGGGGGTACAACAACTGGGAGGCGAACGAGAAAACGTGGCAAGCCCAAGCAAGATAAAAGAAAAGCTGCCTAACCCAAACAGCAGCCTGGGCCAATGACACCTGCCCAAATTCTCAAATGGCAACTGAATTCCCGACATACAGTGGAATACACAATGAGTGTAGTGGGGGATACAATTGGGGGACACAATGAGTGTTGTGGAGAGTGCTGGGGAGGTGCAGGATCGGGCAGGATGCGGGGTTGACCTCGTGCGGCAGGTAGTGCACGGTAGACTTATAGCCGCGGACCTTCGTCACCACATAGATCAAGCGGGCAATGGTGTGCAGGTCCACGGCGAGCGGGGCATCGCCAGCCTCCACTACCTTGTGAACAGCGGAGATCAGGGGCGTCAGGATGCCCTCGAGGTACGGGTTCAGCAGCTGAGGGAGCTCTTGGTACTTGTCCAAGATGACTTTGGCCCTCTCAAACCGGGCCTCGGTCTGGGAGTCATCCGGCGGGGCTTGTACAATCTCTGAGATGAGGCCGTCGAGCTCCTCTGCCTCTACGAAGAAGGACCGAGTGGCGCTTTGCTGGACCCCCTCACTCTCCTCTGCATCTTCCATGGCGACATCCTCTTCAGCCACGACATCGTCCAAATCCATTCCGGAAGAACAGCGACGCTCAGAAATGGTTGTGAGTGTCGGTGTGTGTCGGCACCCTCAATGGCCTCCCTCGAGAGCTTCCCTCAATGGCCTCCCTCAACAGTACAATAGGCAGAGCAGGGCAAGTGATATTGCACAGTCCCTTGGATGCAGGGCCAAGGTAGAGACCGGAACTACAATCTGGAGTTGCAGGATGGGGGGTTGCCCCATGGTTGAGGGTCGAACTTCCACATGGGAGGGTTGGTCAGTGGGACTCTGCAATTCAGACGAGACTCTGTGTGGGCTTTTGTCGGCTGTGGCCAAACTGAATGTGGCCCTCAGCTCAAAACGAGACCGTGGCATAGCGGAGCTCATAAACAGAATGGCCATCCAATGCCAAGTTTCCTAATGTTTGCAGTCATTTTCCCTGTCATTTTAGTGGTCCTTTTATTGTTATTTCACGTGTGTTTTCCCTGCTACTTTCGTCCTATTTTCGTGGCATTCCCCTGGTCCTTGCAGCCATACACTCAAGATACAAGGTGCAGAAACAACGGGTGGGGGGCAGGGGTGGGGAGGGTCTCTTCGGTCAATGTCTATCCCCATTCACTAGGAATCTTTTTTTGAAAAGCAGCTTCAGGCTGCCACCTCTTCTACCCCCCCCGTCCCTTGCGCAAGCACCAGGAAAGTCAGGAAAGTGACGGTCAGACCGGGTCCTGGTGCTTAGACAAGGCGGTGCTAGCGCGCGACACGCGGTACCAAAAGAATGCATGTCCCGAAAACCTGCCAATACCTCGCCCTAAGCACAATAGTCACAACAGGGCAACGCAATGTGCAGGCAAATTTCAGCAAGTTCTGGGGGTCCTCACTGCCCATCAGGGGCATCAGGAGCTGTGGCATAGAAGCCCTTCCCAAACTTGTGCCTCATCTTGAACAATCGCAAATGCTTGCCCTTCGGGGCAGGCTTCGGGGCAGGCTTGGCAGCAGGCTTTGGAATGGTTTTTTTTTTTGGAAAATCACACCCAAACAAAGAGCAGTGGGGTGCAGTCCCAAGCAGAATGTTGTCATGAGCATGAGGACTCATCAAAAGCATGACACAGCCCCTCTTTCCCTCTACAAGCGGCACAATCACGCTTTGCCTAGTTTCTGACCATAAAAACCGTGGTCAGAAAATTCGGTAAAGTGACGGTGAGATCGGGTCCCGGTGCTTAGACAAGGCGGTGCTTGCGCAGGGGGGGGGGGGATACATTGTAGCAGACACTCATTGGGAGTAGCCCCCCCCCGCCCCCCCTGTGTGACATTCCGTCTGGTTGTTGCTCCTTCACGGGGCCCTGGACGGTCACCCGTTCTTCCCTTCGCATGTTGCGTCGGGTCTCTGCTTCCTGTCGGCCGCTGCGGCCGGTGCTCTTGCTGGTGTCATTTCCGCGTTCGCGGAGCCCAGTAGTTGGTGTGTTGGGGCTGTGCTGAATGTGGCATGGTGTGCCGTTTGCGCGTCAGCGGCGCCCAATAATTGGCGTATTGAGGATGTGCTGGTTGTTGCCGGGGTCGTTTGACTGTTTTTGCTGTCCACACACCTCTGTCCACAGGCCGTCCATTGGGAGTAGCGCCCTCCCCCCTTCCTTGTCCATCCCCATCCCCTGAGGAATGATGCCCCACGGGAGGTCACCAAATGACCCTTCTCTCCCCGGGGGCTGCAATAGGGTCAGGTTGCAATGTCCGCATTAGGCTCCGACCACGCCTGTTCCCCAGCCTTCACCGCCTACTGTCCATTCATTCCACCTTCGGTCCATGGGCCATCAGCGCTGTCAAGGTACTTGCATACTCATGTTCGTGTCCTGTCCCTTAGCTCCGCTGTATCCTCTGATGGTTCTGGGTTTCGGGCGTCAGAGCCTTGGGACCCCATTGGGTCAGGCGCACATACCAGTCAGAGGTCAACCCTGGGCTGTGTGTGCAGATGCTGGCCCCCCTCGGCCCAGTCCGCTCTAGGCTATGGTGGGGACCGTAGGTTCAAAAACCCAGTGGACAGAAGCAGGTTCAAGTTGCGACGTACAACATTCAGGGTGAGGCAAGTGGAGCACGCTGTAGTACAGGAGATGGTGGACGCGGTTTCTGTTTGCCAGTCCTCGCCCATACATTCTAAGGCCCCACCAACCGTGCTTCGAGGTGAGGACATGGGGCTGTCCTGCCCCGCCCCCCCCCCATTTCCACCAAAATCCAAGGAGTCCAGTAGATTCAGCCGCGCTTGTGGTGTTTGTGTGGATGGCGGCTCTGGGGTGCGAACTGTGCGCCTATGCGGTCCCAAGACCCTGGGTGTCCTGTGCTATCCCACCGTTTGTGGCGTGGGCTCTGATTCCTTCAGTGGCTGGAAGCGCTGCACTGAGAAGCAAATTTGACTGACCGGTGTTGGATGGTCTATCTTGAGTTGTTTGCATTGCAGCATCGGGGTGCATACCTCCACGTCCCACAGCGGGGACGCCACTGCGTGCTGGTTGGGTCTGGACTGTCTCCCGGAGGGTGTTGCTTGCGGTGTGCCCAGTGGCTGGGGGAGGGGGGTGTTTCCTCCAATGGAGGGGGGGTTCCTCTTCATGTCCCGACACTGAAAGCTTGCCCTCAAGGACTTCTGGGTCTACTTCCTAGTCCCTTGAGCCTGGCGTTGGGGTGGTCCTGCCAAACAGCACGGGGAACCTGCGGCGGCCAACATCCACCCTGTCGGTACACTTTCATCCAGCGTGTGACGGGATGTGGAGCCATTCAACCTCATCCCGTCAACTCCAGAATTTGGCCCCATAAATTGACATGCACAACTTCGCCTGCGGTGCTCTGCCATTCGTGGCACGGCCAGATCTGGGCGGAACCCAATTACCACTTTGTAATCTGGACAGACTATTAATGGCCGCTCCCCCGTCCTGCGCCCTTGCACAGCACAGAGATCTGCTCGTAGCTCCCCCCGGATGTTGGTTTGGGATTCGTCTGTGGGGAGTGTCCCTACCATCACCAAAAAACACACCCTACCCCCCCCCCACCACCCGTCCCACCTCCGACAACCTGTCGTGTATATTATTGTCTACCCTTCATCCGCACATCTTTTGATCAGCGTCTCAAAGTGCTGCGCCAGCTGAGCTGCCTGTTCGAATTTCTTTCATTATTTCCGCGCCAGTTGATGCAACGTGGGCAGCGGCCTGCTGGATGAAGACTGCACCCCGGGGTGCTCCAGCACTGTATGTTGGTCAATCGTTCTGAAGCATGCTGCAGGAGGGTGATTTCCGCTTTGGGGATGGATGGATGGTGATGGTTCCCCCAATCCGTCAGTATTTTGATCTGAAACTTTCGGGCACACCTGATTGACCACGACGCTCTGACTGCTGACCTCCCCAGGGGGTGGGGGGATATGGACACCACCGCAGACCAAACAATTATCAGTCCATATGGCGCACCATTGACGGCCAGTCACTTGCCTGCTGTTGTTTGCCAAAGGCTTCTAGATACACGCTGACAGGCATAGACGCTCATGGTGTGAGACGCATGGTCTACAATCATTGATGCGGGCTGGCATCCTTGGGGTCATGGAATCCCACAGTGCTCCCAGCCATCTGTCTCTGCTTCATTCTCACTTTCATGTGCACTGCTACTTTGGAGTGCTACCGCTGTTAGCGCTGTTCCCCTCCGCTGCTCTTGAATCCCACTTGTCCACATCTCAGCTCTTGCATCGCGCAATCTCGTTCTTCATGCAGCTCCGGCAAAACTTATCGCCGCCTGAAGGGCGCCCCATGTCAGTAAAATACCATCCCCCGTTGTTGAAATCATACCCACACTTGGTACAGCGCTTCAAGTGCTTTCTCTTCACCTCTCTGCCTGCAAACTCGGTGCCCTGTCGGGCGTTATACGCCTGCAGGCCTTCAAGCGGTGTACACTCGGAGGCAGCCCTACATCCGTCATGAGCACCCGCAGTCCCATTTCCAGTGGTCTTCATGAGCTCCTCAAACAAACTGCCGGTGTCCATAAACCGCCGGTCCATCTGCTTCGGTCCCATCGCCTGCTGCGTCCCCTGCTCGCGCTTGTCCCTGGCACGTGCCCCAGCCTTTGGACCCGACCTGCCCTGCCACTGTGCCAGCTCCGCCGCCATGCAGTCTTGGCAGAACTTGTCAGCGCCCCAGGGCTGTGCAACGTCGGTGTAATACCAGCCCCCCGCCTCATTGAAATCGCACCCGCACTGTGTGCAGGGCTTCCGGTGGCGTCCCGAAACCTCCCGGCCCGCAAAGCCGGTGCCCTGGCGCGCGTTGTACTCTTCCAGGAGCATGGCGATGCTGCCGTGGCGGATGCGGCTGAGATCCGCCTCGGAGTCCGCCCAACAGTCGTCATCCAGCTCCCAACCGTCATCTGCGCGAGTGACCGTCTTCATGAGCTCCTCGCACATACCGTCCTCATCGCGGAAGCCCAAGGCCAAGAAAAACTGCGCCGCCTCGGAGCTGGTGACGTAGCACGCACTGATCTGCAGCTGCTCGCCCACACGCACCAGCGGCGCCAGCAGGTCCAGGATGTGCCGCTCCATCGCGGTGTAGAAGAGGGTGCCCACCCCCCGCCTTTGCCATTCCGTGGCGACTTCGATCACTTCGAGGGTCGGCCCAGCGAAGCACATCTCCGCGTTTTGGAGCGTCCAGATCCCGATCCCGATCTGCAGCCGGTCCGGACACGCCCCCTCCCCGGGCTCTGCAGCGCTGCTCTGCCGCCGGGGCGTGTACCATAGAGAGAAACGGGCGGAGCCCGCCCCGGCGGATACGGTCATGGCGCACTCCCCGGGGCCCTGGGGCCACTCCACTGGGAATGTGGTGCCCGCAGTGTGCGGGAGTCGGGCCAGCCCACACCCGCGGTTGCCGCGCTGCAGCGCCTGCACGAGGCGGTCCTCGGCGGCCGCAGGCACACTGGAATCCAGCGTCACGTACACCCAGCACTCGTTGTCGCCTCGGTACCACGTGAAGAACAGCGACTCCGTGTCCCTCCGAAAGTGCTGGGCGTCGTAGTCGGAATCCTCTGAAGCTTCGCCATGGTCTGCACCCCCTGCAGCACCCGCATCCCGCGCTGAGCTGCCATGGTCTCCTGCGCCTCCCCCACAAGCGGCACCTTCCCCCGGGCACGCCGCAATGCCATCACGCTCTTCCGCACCTCCTGCAGTGCATACACCCTCTACTGCAACCTCCGCGGTGCCGTCACCAGGGGGGGGGGAAAAATGCGGTCGCCGGGATTGGAAAAAAATGCGGAAAAATGCGGAAAAAATGCGGAAAATGGGAGAAAAAATGCGGCATAAATGCGGTTTTGCTACAATGCTATAGGACTCCCAAAACCCCTATGTTTATCAAGACGCATGTTGATCTGTTGACACCATCGCTCCATCAATGTGAAGACTACGGCCCCGGCTCAACATGCAAAGCGTGGTAGGGAAGTCTCACCCTTCTACTGTGGTTTAGGAGGAGGGGCGTTACACCCTCGGCAAGAAGCAGCAGAGCCCCAATACTGCCTCCGCCCCATACCCCATTGAAGCAACCGGCTATTCGCCCCTCAATGGATAGCTTAACCGCCCGTAAGAATACAATGGCGGCTGCCGGAAGCCTTCCCAAGCCCACAGGGTGCCCAGTCCAGTGAGCTTGGCGTATCGATGCGTTTCGCGGTTCGTTGCCCCCGACTATTCGCCCCTAGTTGGATAGCTTAACCGCCCGTACAAATACGTTGGCGGCTGTCGGAAGCCTTCCCAAGCCCACAGGGTGCCCAATCCGGTGAGCCTGGCGTATCGATGTGTTTCGTGGTGCGTTGCCTCCGACTATTCGCCCCGAGTTGGATAGCTTAACCGCCCGTAGGTATACGTTGGCGGCTGTCGGAAGCTACACTATACAAGGCGCCCTTCGACATCCAAGTTGAAGCGCGCCATAAAAGCCAATCGCCTCATCTGATTCAACAACTTGTTTTGCTTCTTGGAGACGTTGCCAGCTTGCGAGAAGAACCTCTCCACTGCCCCACTGCTGGTAGGGATGGTGATCAAGAACAACACCGCCTCCTTGAAAAGGGAGTCTGGCCGACTCTCCCACCATGCAAGAAGTTCATCACCGTTGTTGATGTTCCGGAACTCCGTTCTGCGGTACAAATTCCACTCCTCTTGGACGCCAGGAACTTCATCCAGCTTCAGCGACTTGTAGGAGGACAAGTTTGTATCCATGTCACTGAGGTTGCGTGGGTTGAGCACACGCAGCTGCCGGAAGAACTCAAGTTGTTCAGCCTCCTTCTCGAAGCGATTCTTCAACGCATTGAGCATCTCCTCCATCACATCAAACAATTTCCGGCGGATACTATCTGCGGACCTGGGCAACTTCTTCAACGCCTCCTCAATCCGCGGATGCAATATCTTCCGCTGCAGAGTATCCTCCCAATGGAACTGTGACTCCAACACAAAAACCACCGGGCGTTCCTCCAAACATGCTGCAACACGTGCTTTGCAGCGGCGACCACGGTGCTTCCCTCGTCGGAAATGACAAAGTTGATGCGGTCTGGATGAATCTGCGCAGTGGCTAAGGAGCTCAGAAGGGCACCCGCGATCTCTTTGTGCTCCACACCCCGCTGCGGACCCTTGCCCTCGAGGAAAGCAACGTCGATGCAGAACTTCAACCGGCCTCCAACATGGGCAATAATTGCAAGAACGGGCACCCCGCGTTCATCTGTCCACTCATCAAAAAGTAGTGTGGTGTTGCGGTCGGCAGTCTTCTTGTGAATTGCTCCTCGGTGCCCGTCAAGCACACGCTGGCCGTTGACTTTGGGGAAGTCAGAGCTGCCTTGCGGCAAGCAACCGGCAATGGTGGTGTACTTCTGCAACCAAGCACGCACAAGGGGGTGATCCAGCTTGTCCAACGGGATGCCGGCACCGGCGAAGGCAAAGACCGTATCATCAGCGGCCTTGTTCTTGTCGTTGCATGACGCCACAACGGATTGTAGGCTGGGCTGCCTCATTGCGGCTTTATGAGGTAGAGCATCTGCCTCTGCCTCTAGGCGGCGCTCGACCCGTGCCTTCTCCCTCTTCTGCATAGTCTCAACGGCCACCTGGTGCTTTTTGGAGTCCAAATGACATTGGACTGTGCTCTTCGTTGTGTGGCTCACGGGGCATCCACACGCATCGCACCATAGTACTTCAATACCAAGATCATTGGTGCGGAGACCCAGGGGATGGCCAGGGAATTGTTCCTTCCGCTTCCCAGGGCCCATGGTGCAATACTTTGCGCCGGCACCACCTCTCCCCTTACCACGTACTTTGCGGCGGGGTGGGCTATTTCCATCATCAGATGTGGGCTCAGAAGGAGGGCAATGGGAGGGCATAGCATGTGACATGTCTAAGGGAAAAGGAGCCATGTAACAAACAAAAGTGGCGGTGTTGGGAAGGTATGCAAACACTGACTTGACTACAAAACTACCCTTTAGTTGAACTACACAATGCCACTTGAATGTATCCTCTTGAACATTACACTAAGGGACCTGCCCAGAAAATGCGAAAAAAAATGCGGAAAATGCGAAAAAATGCGAATCGCATTTCCCCCCCCCCCCTGCGTCACGCTCCTCGGCACCTCCTCCAGGGCACGTACGCCCTACTGCAGTCCCCGCGGTGTCGGCAAACTCCCCTGCACCTCGCACTGTGCTGGCGCACTGGCCTGCGCCTCCTTGGGTGCTGGCACACGCACGCCGGTAACCCAAGCCCTCCAACACAGCCACGACGTCCAGCAGCGCACATCTGCAGCTCCACGATCCCGTGCATTGCCGATGGCAGCTCTTCCTCCAAATGGTGATTAGGGTCCGGCCTCCGGTGAGCGGCTCCGGGTGGCTGGGCCCATTTTCACACCCCCAGTCACCATGTTCGAAGGTTGCAGTGAGCGGGGCCCCCCCAGCGTGCCCTTTTCGGTCTGCAGGCAGCGCCGGAGGACCAGCTAGGATCCACGGCAGTCCCTGTAGTGCAAAAAATGATTGTTGTCCGTCACCACATGCACAGGGGGTCCGCAAAAAGCGCCCGACACAAACCCAGTGATGGTTCCTTGAGGGGCCCAAGGGTGGGGGTTGGAGGTAGGCCCCTGGGTGAGGATCCTGGACTAGGCTCTCAGGATGGGGTCAGGGGGCAGGCTAATTAAGGTGAGCTAGGGGAAGGTGCAGGTTGGTTGTTGGGGGGGATGACATCAGATTTTGAAGTAACCAGCATGATGCTGACCTCATGCCAGACTTAATCAGTGCAACTTCAACCAGGACGGAATCTTGCCTTGAGTTCGCCACTCGTCTGTGGCTATTGAATGTTTCATGGTCAGGTTAAGGTTAGCTCAGGCGGCTCGAGGATAGAGGGTGCCGCCCAAGCACCGCGCACAAACATCATTGAAGTATCCTAGATTTTGCGCCATGCTGCAGAGCATAGCCCCATGACTTCAAACGGAGCAACGTGGTGACTTGCGGCGCACATGGGCATCAGGGTTCACGGATGCAGCCAAACGCACATGCCCTGGTGCACTCTGTGCACCGCGCGCACCGTGTGGGTGGCACCCTCATAGGGTACGCCCAAAGTCATTAGACCCGACCCTCCATCCCCAACACGCTCTCGCTTTCTAGTCCTGCTTTCACCCTGTCTCCTGCGGCTCTGACAATAACAGCATATATGTTAAACTGGCCACCTCCCCCAACCCTGCCCCCTGCCCAAATATCATGTCTTTGGTCCATTGAAAAGCCAGTGGAGTGCCACTTGTCCAGATGCAGTGTCCTGGTCCTTTCGTACTGGCCCCCATGACCAGACTTCTGTTGCCTTCCGGCAGCACAACCTGCACTCTTACCTCGTCTGCAGGGCACCTGGTCAAACGGTAAAAGCTAGTCGCCGCTTGGTTGTGTGGTGTTAATTTGATATACAACACACAAGGGGTCGGGGATGTCGAAGGTCTTAATCAAAGAGTGGGCGCTCTGGTGTGGTGCACCTGAAGCCGGGGGGAAGCAATCAATTCACCATGTGCTGAAGCCGCGGGGGGGGGGGGGGATGAGGGAGGGGAAGGACCTTGGAGGTGGCAAAAACCACAAGGGGGACACCCCTGCCAATCACCTTCTAGACCCTGCGCCTGCGCCTGTCGCCCTCGTGGCACCCCCCTCTTGACCCCTTTTGGACGCCAACCAAAACTCTGGACAGCACACGGAAGAGCAGTGGGAGCGGAGGGGGGGTTTGCGCGAAATTCATGATGCAGCACCAGCATAGAATGGCACAGAGCCAGAAAGTCAGCTGCTTCCAGGAGGGAAGGGATGGGCATTCGAAGCGGGGAGCACCACGCTCGGAGGCATGGAGGGGGCAGGGGGGGGGGGGTCAAAAGGGTGGGGGGTGGAGGGACAAGAGGGTGCACTCCGCAAAGGGAATAATGGGTGACCTTCCGTGGCCCAGGAATGTGAACAAATCTGGATGCAACACCACGCAAGGGGTCAACCTGGGTGGCAGGGTTGTCCCAGCCACAGTCACATGCGATTTCCCCTGCTGCCCTCCCAGATCAAATGACATCAGCTTTAACTTCTTTTAATTAGTACTCCTCATATGTGCCATGTTCACCAGCGCTCGACTATCGTGGTCCGTATGCGGATAGTTTTGTGTGACACATTAGATTCATCAGCGAAAGCGGCTGAATTTGAATTTGTGTGCCTTGGTTCAAAAGGTTTGGGGAATTGGGACCAAAACTTGGTTTCTGGGAGCGCCCGCCAAAGCCCCCTAAGAGGGAGGGCACCAAAAAGGGGCTCTGAGTCCCCTCACCACAGCTAGATTTGGAACTGTCCCCGTGGTTCAAGACTGGTGCAGAAAGCCTGCAGTCCTGCCATCCTGTACTCTGTGTCACTTCTTGCGCAACTTTGGCTAATGTGCTGGCCTTTTTTTTTGCCCCCCCCCCCCATCCCCACTTTTGGGGATGGCACCATGCAGGGCTTGCAAAAAGTGCTTGCATGTGGTCGACAATTTGCAATTCGTAGCGGCAACCTGCCAGCAGGTTGTTGAGTTGGGCCGTACTGCTACCGACTTGGTTATCTAGGCTGGGCTGCTTGCTGCTATGCCCGCCCCTTCCCTCCTGAAAAGGGCCGTTCTTCAGGGTCTTTTCCTTAGCATATCGCTGTTGTTTCGTCGTCGAATGTGCGGCCCGAAAGGAGGAGGGTGGAATGCAATTTGAGACCGCATCAGACTTTCTTCCACGTGAACGTATGAAGTACCACGATGAAGGCCGGGGACGGTCGGAAAATGACCAGAGCCCCATGGGCCATGCCACACTTCGTTCATTGCTCAGACTGCGAGGTTCAACCGGATTGCACCCCTGAACAACAGGGCATCTGCTTGAACGACAGGGCATGGTTTACATGGAGACGAAAAAGATAAACACCTTCAGTATGATTTCCACTTGTTAGGGTTGGAGAATAAGCGGCCAAGGCACCTAAGTCCGCGCGCTTGAAAGGGCACAAGATGGATTCCTTTATCGGAGGTGACTCGCACAGAACAGCAAAAAAAAAGGGGGGGGGGGAAACCAGGTTGGGCTATGTGCCGTGCTCCTGCCCCTGCCAGGGTTGTTGCAGATTGCTAAGCCCAGGAATGGAACCAGAGTCCTCTCAATCACAGATGCACCGTTTAACCACGAGAGTACTGTCCATCTCTGACAAATGACTGCACAGGGATGGGATTGATACTTTGGTCCGACGTTTTTTCCCCAAAAAGTCCCAACCCAATTTTCAGTGTGCTGCGGCATGCTGCGGCATGCTTCAACCGTTGGTGCACTTGGGCCGGCATCCAGGTCACGTCAGATCCACTTGAATCTCTCCATCTCTGCCCTCCACAACCTCTGCAATGGCCAAAACCCGTCCCATTCCGCCGCAATGACAAACCGGCCAATGTTCCCATCCGAATGCTGTCTAGTCATTCATCAGCCGCATACACGACATGCAGACACCACAGCACACTGCATACACGACATGCAGACACCACAGCACACTGCATACACGACATGCAGACACCACAGCACACTGCATACACGACATGCAGACACCACAGCACACTGCATACACGACATGCAGACACCACAGCACACTGCATACACGACATGCAGACACCACAGCACACACTTGCTTCCAGGCAGCCTCTTCTCGCTGGCCCTCGTGGTGCATGGCGTCCTCCATGCTTCCCATATTGGCTGCACACGGGCGTGGACCTGTGGTGCGGCAGCACCCAGGGCCTTTGGTCCCCGTCGCCCTGCCATCAGCCACCCTCAGTCGATACTTACGTACACTGTTATCATTCTGATGCCCTGCACCAAAACTGAAATCAGTTTTGCCGTCGGCGTCGGTCCCCTGACTTGTTTGGTGACAGCTCTTGTCCTGGTTTGTGCACCGCTCGCTCGCCGCTCCAAACTGGAAGACGCCTGTCGCATACTTGACGGGCGAACCAAACTGAAACCCCCCTGAGGCGGTCGCGTGAACCCCTGCATCGGCACTCCAGCCCTCGGTGCCAACACTCGTGACCGCGTCGCCCCTACTGTGAATGGTACCTCGTCCAGTGCCATTATCATGGCATGAAACGCTGCTGCTCGAGGAGGCACAGCCAAATTGAAAAGAAGAATCCCCAGGGCGGCCCAAGCCGGCAATCAGGGACCCACTCTGTTCATACGCCATCATTGGGAATGGGAATGAACACTCTATAAGGGTGTGAGACACGTGGTGCAGTACAGGACAGTGCGTGGATTGTGCAAGCTTTGTAAAGGAGATGACTCTCTCACACACACGGCCACACAGTACCCCCAGCCCCTTGTGCAACGAAAAGCAATTTTTTGCGGTTTGACCATGGGGTGGGGGCGGGGGGGGGGGTGCTGGAGTGTTCTTTGAGCGTAAAAAGCGCCGTTTGAGCCGTTGGGGGGGGGGGTTCGTTGCACAACATCATGTACGATTCTGAGGCCCAGAACTTTTCTTCTGGCACATTTGCCAGAGATGTGCTACAAAATGGCCTGCCTTATGATATGCACATTAAAAGAACAACATACATCAATCCCAGCAAAATAGCGTAAAATGTGAATGGAATGCACTTTGAAGCATATGGTGTACGGCTAGCTCGGGATTCTGATTGCTCCTGTGAATTGCCATATGCTTCTTTCATGGACTAAGCCATGCAAGGGTACTTGGGAGTACTAGTGAATCTGTGAATGGCTCATTACACCAGCAACATTCCAAAGGCAGTGTATTTGTCTTCCTACAGATGTCACACTTCGGTCCGCGTGCACCAAACGTCGTCCCACTGCCAATTTTATGGGGAAAAAAGTAGCATCAAAAAAAGCACCGATTGAACAGGGGGGTTAGTCGCTGTGCAAGCTGGCCATTTCACAAGGGCCATAAACCAATTCAATCTGCTCTGAAGCACCAGCATCGTTGCACAAGCGGCAGGGTTATGGCGAACCTACAGTGCTGGCATGCCCTATGTTACGCCCGCCCACACTGTGGCGACCTACAACGGCGGTGGCAGGGTTGCGGGGGCAGTGCTTTGTGAGAGTGAACTGGAGCGGCAGGTCCAGCAGTGTGCACCCAAATTTCAACCCAGCAAAATCGTCGCAAATGCAAACCCAGGTGTGAATGCCGCCCTTGAGTTAGATTGCTGGTCCAGCCCAACATCACATTCTCTTACAGCCATGGAGGTAGTAGCTCCACAATATTCAGACCATGTGCACTGCCCTCTGAACTGGGTGTGGGCCCCTGTGTGACGTTTCTTTTCTTTCTGTTTTTACACAGACATCCAGTTCTGAGAAGTGTTCTCCACCAAGGGCCGCTGTCCGAGGCTGAAGCTGAAACACCAGATGTTACCCTGGTACTGTGGCTGAGGGTACAGGTTCACAAACAGGCTGGTGGAACGATTCGTAAGCCTATGTCGTATATTCTCGTGCCCCACAAGGAGTAGGTAGTGAAAACAACACAAACCCCATTTGCCGAGGTGGGAAGGTAGACTGCATCAGTGGGTCCATTACTCACTACCTGAAGTGTTCTAGGTGTGTTCTTATATGGCCGCATGGCACTCTCTTACACATTACTTTTGAATAAGCGACCGAAAGACACAGGGGGCAAACACGGGTGGGCCGTCCCCTCGCTTTTAGACGCGACCCCCCCCCCCCAGTAGAAGTGGGCCGAAGGGGGGGGGGGCTTTTTTTTGGGGGGGGCTAGCCGCCGAGGAGGGCTTCTCTAAGGGACTTGCTAGTCGCTGCTAGTTGCCGGGGGGGGAGGGGGGCTAGGGGAGGGGGTTAGCAGAGGTCTAGTTCAGTTTGGCAGAGACGCGGTGGCCTAAGGGGTTACTCTACAACAACGGAGGCCTCCACTCTACCTCCTCACCAATGCAAAGGTGGTTGTAGGCGCCCACACCCCCTGCCTGGGGAGGGCCGTATATATATGCTGTCCTCTCCGACACGGCCCGTCACACCGGAGAGCAGCTGGGTGCCTGGCAGGTTGCCCAGGCCTACGAGGCACCCGATTAGTTTTTTTTTTCCTTCGCTGTACACACAAGTACTGCTCTATGGGAATAGGTTTTTTTTTCCTTCGCCGTACACACAAGTAGTGCTCTATGGCAATCAGTTTTTTTTTTCCTTCGCCGTACACACAAGTACTGCTCTACAGTGGTAGGTTTTTTTTTCCTTCGCCATATACACAAATACAGCTCGTTCCGTCCCTTTTTTTTTCCATTTCGCCCACGGCTCACTTAAAAAGCTCTCCCTCCGACGATGAGTCGGAATCAGAGACACTTATATTTCGCCGCTTTCGGGGCCGTGTCCATGACAACTCCACTTTCCTGCGCTGTCCTACACTCTCCAAAGGGCGTGTGCGCTCTGCACCTGATGACGCCTCTGTGGAGGAGGAGGAGGAGGAGGAGGAGGAGGAGGAGGAGGAGGAGGAGGAGGAGGAGGAGGAGGAGGAGGAGGAGGAGGAGGAGGAGGAGGTAGACGAAGAGGGGTTGGGAACATTGGCAGGGGGGGTCGCCGAAGGGGGGCCCATTGCCACATCCACCTCCTCGTTCTGTTGCGCATTGTCTCCCGTTTTTTTCTTCTTACATCCATCATGCGCGGTCCAAGCAAGGACAACATCCCGCTCCGAGGGTGGGGCACAAAGGCTACCCGGGGGAGCAACATCGGGATGCTTTGCATCGAAGTGCATTTGCATGCCGTACAACCATACGGTGGACTTACACAAGGTGCAATGCATTGGCCGGTTTGTGCACGGATTGCGTGCAGAAGCCTTTGCCATCGCCCCCCACCGAACGTTAGTGGGCTCCAAGGGACAATTTGTCAAGATGACGGAAACAAGCTTACCTTGGCCATTGCGGAGCAATTCTGTGGTGCATTCCTTGCTTCCACAAAAGCCGCATGCATCTGCACCACACTCGTCCCTCAAGATGTGCCTCCCCACATGAGTCCGCATGCTGTGTAAGGGGACAACATGGTTACACACTGCGCATGTGCCTGAGGTAGGTGCGGCGGATCCCACCTTCACGGTACAAGATGCATCGTTGATGGCACAGATCGGCAGATTGGGGTATGGAGGGACACCAATCGTAGGAGCGAACTCAGGAGGATTCAAAAGAAGTTCAGAGGTGAGCGCACTCAATCGTGCAGAAGACTCAAACCACATGTGGTCCTCGTTTGCCCTCAACTTAATGAAGCGGCAATGTTCACCTCTAAACTTCAATACCTTCTGAACCAACATGCCATTCCACGCATGCAACTGGGGAACAGGAAATTCTTCTACACTCATCAACTGGCCATGACACATAATGACGGATGAGTGCTCGATTTCAGCAGTGGCCACGTCTGCCATTTTCTTCCCACGGCAAGTGAGAGCACGCAAATAGAACAGGGCCAGGCTGAGCTTCTTTTTCTCATAAAACACTAAAGTAGCAAATGTATCCCCGACGATGGGACCGCCCCCCCCGCTCAAATTAAGCGTAGGCTCCGCGGCAAGGCCTGGTCGTGCCTGTTGCAACGCACGCTGCAAACGATCCCTTGGTGATGCATGCAATGCATCATTCACAAGCACATTGAGAATGTGTTGCTTAGACTTGGGACCACCTTCAAAGTGCAGCAGAGGCTGCTGAGGACCAAACAACTCCTCTGCCTCATCAACACAGTTCCGCACTTCATCGTCCAAATCTTCCTCTTCCTCAACGTCGGGCAAATCAGCCACATCCTCTTCCACGGCATCGGGGCTTATGACGGGTTTGAGTACAGTGCCCCGAGGTGCCAACAATGCAACCCTGGCACGCTGCAAATCGGACAAATAGATGCCCAAATCTCTTTGAACATAGCAGATGTGGCAAGCGGTTTGGAGTAACTTCTTCTTTTTCTTCTTCGCTGCACTCATGGGGCGAGAAAGAACTGCACGCAGGAAACAGGGAAACACATGCGGGATTCCGTGGAACACAGGCAAGAAACACGGCAAAGACGCATCTAATGCAACTCCTGTATTCGCGATTCTTAATGACCATGCCACCCAGACAGTGCCTACTCCCATCGCTCTGCGGCGAGTGCATTGGTATTGGTTTAGGTTTCGGCACACACGGGTTTGGGTTTGGGCACTGTGCTGGGTGGAAGTTTTGTGACACGGGGGACCGCCCCTTGCCGCACTTACCTAAAAAAACGCGGAAAAACGGAACTACGCAACAAAACACAACGCAACGCAACACAAAGCAAAGCACGAGAAAGCAAAGGAAGAAAGAAAGCCCCTGAATGCCTCCTTCTCGAGCCGGGGAAAAGCTCGAGGCAGGGATCTCCAAGCCCCTGATTGCCTCCTCCTCGAGCCGGGGTATTAAAGCTCGAGGCAGGGATCTTCAGGTGCCGGTATCGGCGAATTGGACACAAACAACAACACAAGCAACAAAGCGTGGATTCAAAGATTGTCCCGGTTTCCTCAATAGCACCGGACGGTTGGGGCCCAAAAGAGGGCGGAAATGCTACATCACCCCTGCATTCTCGGGGGTCCCCAACAAAGGGAACAAAATCAAAACTCAAAACCTACGCCGGGGGTCACCATGATGCACCACACAACAAAGCGTGGATTCAAAGATTGTCCTGGTTTCCTCAATAGCACCGGACGGTTGGGGCCCAAAAGAGGGCGGAAATGATACATCACCCCTGCATTCTCGGGGGTCCCCAACAAAGGGAACAAAATCAAAACTCAAAACCTACGCCGGGGGTCACCATGATGCACCACACAACAAAGCGTGGATTCAAAGATTGTCCCGGTTTCCTCAATAGCACCGGACGGTTGGGGCCCAAAAGAGGGCGGAAATGCTACATCACCCCTGCATTCTCGGGGGTCCCCAACAAAGGGAACAAAATCAAAACTCAAAACCTACGCCGGGGGTCACCATGATGCACCACACAACAAAGCGTGGATTCAAAGATTGTCCTGGTTTCCTCAATAGCACCGGACGGTTGGGGCCCAAAAGAGGGCGGAAATGATACATCACCCCTGCATTCTCGGGGGTCCCCAACAAAGGGAACAAAATCAAAACTCAAAACCTACGCCGGGGGTCACCATGATGCACCACACAACAAAGCGTGGATTCAAAGATTGTCCCGGTTTCCTCAATAGCACCGGACGGTTGGGGCCCAAAAGAGGGCGGAAATGCTACATCACCCCTGCATTCTCGGGGGTCCCCAACAAAGGGAACAAAATCAAAACTCAAAACCTACGCCGGGGGTCACCATGATGCACCACACAACAAAGCGTGGATTCAAAGATTGTCCTGGTTTCCTCAATAGCACCGGACGGTTGGGGACCAAAAGAGGGCGGAAATGCTACATCACCCCTGCATTCTCGGGGGTCCCCAACAAAGGGAACAAAATCAAAACTCAAAACCTACGCCGGGGGTCACCATGATGCACCACACAACAAAGCGTGGATTCAAAGATTGTCCCGGTTTCCTCAATAGCACCGGACGGTTGGGGCCCAAAAGAGGGCGGAAATGCTACATCACCCCTGCATTCTCGGGGGTCCCCAACAAAGGGAACAAAATCAAAACTCAAAACCTACGCCGGGGGTCACCATGATGCACCACACAACAAAGCGTGGATTCAAAGATTGTCCCGGTTTCCTCAATAGCACCGGACGGTTGGGGCCCAAAAGAGGGCGGAAATGCTACATCACCCCTGCATTCTCGGGGGTCCCCAACAAAGGGAACAAAATCAAAACTCAAAACCTACGCCGGGGGTCACCATGATGCACCACACAACAAAGCGTGGATTCAAAGATTGTCCCGGTTTCCTCAATAGCACCAGACGGTTGGGGCCCAAAAGAGGGCGGAAATGCTACATCACCCCTGCATTCTCGGGGGTCCCCAACAAAGGGAACAAAATCAAAACTCAAAACCTACGCCGGGGGTCACCATGATGCACCACACAACAAAGCGTGGATTCAAAGATTGTCCTGGTTTCCTCAATAGCACCGGACGGTTGGGGCCCAAAAGAGGGCGGAAATGCTACATCACCCCTGCATTCTCGGGGGTCCCCAACAAAGGGAACAAATTCGGAAGTCAAAACCTATGCCGGGGGTCACCATGATGCACCACGCAACGAAGCGTGGATTCAAAGATTGTCCTAAGTGCGCCCCATTAGTATGGCTAGTAGCCATTGACCCTTGGTAACTAAGTGGGCCCGGAGGGCCTGGAGGGGGGGGGGGGGTCGCGTACCCGGACCGAGGAGACGGCCCCCCTGTGGGGGCAAAGAGATAGTGGGCCTGTGGGGTTTGAGAGGAGTGAAGGAGATGAGAAGTTGAGGTGACTCTGAGTTACTTCTGTCCCACCCTTGTTTGAGCAAAAGGATATCGCATTTCTTTAAACTTTTGAACCTTACAGATTTAAAAGCAATCACCTGTTGCTCCCTCCAGCATCTTCGACACTGTCCGGTAGTCCAGCTGCTTGCACTTGCCAGTGTTTCTCCTGCCGATAAGGTTTGAACACTTCGTACTCGTTAAACAAGGGCATTTGGTCTGGCGACAAACTGTTGGTCTGACCAAGGGAACGAATGGCCCTCCTGGTTGAAACCTGATCCTCCGTCACTTTGAGCTGTGTCGCCCGCCTGTACCTGCCTAGGGGGCGTTGTCGCACAGCGCGCGCACAGCGCCAATTAGTACGGTGATTATCTAGGTAACAACCCTGAAAACCACCCACCTGCGGAATCATGCACAATCAATTCAAAACTCAAAAATTCAAACATCTGATGCTTGCCATGGGTCCCAGGGACCTAAATTTTGCCCCCTATAGCCCCGTCCACTGCAGCAGCCATTCAATGACGTCCTTTCAATCTTCTGAACTTACCGAACTCCCGGTGGTGGAGAACAGCCAACTTTTCGCACAGCGCGTGCACAGCGCACGGTACGCACCCCTAGTTTTGCTGCAGCTTTGGCAATGTGGTGTGTGGGCATGAGCCAGGACCCTGAGGAGCATGGCGTGTCAGCGGTTTGTCTGCATGTGGACCTCCTTGCGTGGCAGCGAATCGCAATATTAGCACTTTAACAAAGCAACAGCCAGTGCTGCCCTTGGTGCCCCCCGAAAAAGACTGCCGGACTCCGGTACGCCTGCAGCTCACCGGTGCACCGACTGGTTAGGAAGCGGTGTTGGTTGCCGGCCAATCGGCGTCAGTTGACCATTTACGGCCATCCGTTGAGCTCCAACCGCCGTCAGGCGAGCGCAATCCTGCCACTGAAGACCTCAGGACATCCTCCGTGAAAAAGGGAAAAAGAGCTTATTGCTAAAGGGCAGCCCCGGCAACACCCAACACGACAAACAAGCACAAGATCTGTTGGCAAGAAACGACACGTAGCAGACAGCTGCGCTTCACTAGTAATTGGCCCTGCAGCCCCAGAAACCGAAATATGAAACATCAGAGCACAGGTGCAGTGCAAACCCGTGCAACCCCTGACAAATGAACGCCGGATCGAAGGAGGAAATCCCTGCGCAGCAGCAAAGTGCTGTGCGCCTCAATGACTGGGATACAACACAGGAGCATCAAGGCGGGGGGGGTCAAACGAAGTGGGGCATGGTCAAGCGATGGTACGTGCACGCTGCACATATGAACACACACCGACGCAGTTCTTCTTATTCAGTTGGCCTATACACCGCTGAACGTGACCTATGCAGGTGCACCGCATCGGCCTGAGCGGACACAAAAGTGCAGGCCAACGCGATGCAGGAACATGCTCGCACAAGTGGGTTTGTGGCGGTTAATGTTACATTATTTGATTGTTACACTGTACATGACATTGCTTCGATTTCAGGGGGGAAGCACCACACTAAACTGTGCAGACGATTTCCTTTTCCGGTGGGCTGCAAGGCTTCGGCAGATGTCCCGCCGGCAAACAAACAGAGAGGATGGATCCTTGGGAAGGCTGGCCTGGATTTACAATGGGGAAAGGGGGTGGTGTGCCCAGCGTGTGCCCTGTTGCTGGGGTCCGATGTTAGTCTGTGGCGGGGGAGGGAGGGCAGTCGATTGCTGGGGTGCGACCCCAAAGAGGGCTATGGCTGCGGGGTGGTGTACCAGGCTATGGCTGTGAATGCCAGGCCATGGCAGTCTTATATGGGACTCCAATTCTCCGGACCCCGGCGATACACTGAAAACTTGCGTCCGCCCGATCTTCTGCAGCCCATTCGCCAGATTCCCCCTGCGAATGGGCCCTGCCTTGGCCCAGGGCGGTGCTGTGTGGGGCCGTCCTTGCTCATGGCAGGCATGGGCAGCCATCCTTCTGGCCAGCTCTGCCCTTGAGGTGTGTTCAGTGTAGGGGTTGCGGCTGGGGGTTCTGCCGCCGTGCGCCTCGACGGCGGCTCAGCGGACGATGGCTCCGGTGCTACCAGGCCAGACCAGACCGGTCACAACACATGTCCTCAGCGACTGCAGCGAGTCTGATGCACCTTTCATCGGCGTGAAACAGAGACCGGAACACAGAATCCGTCTGCCGCAAGGTCGTCCGGATGGCCCGGTAGCTGCGCGTTCTGCTGCCGCAGCAAAGCATGTACTAGAAGAGCGGAAGGGGGGGGGCAGCAAAATGTGCACAAAAAATGGCCCAAACCAATTTCTTGTGAACTTCACTTTTCGCCACTTCAAACACGGGCCTCAGGGGGGGGGGGGGTGGTTTCCAAAGAACGGGGGTCCCTCCTCGTATGGTTGTCAGCCGCTCTGAAACATACTTGGGCCTGCAGAGCGTGCGTTGGCGGGGGGGGGCTGATGAAAGTGAGCGAAGCGAAGGTGTAGGTGGGGCCTCTGGTAGACTTACCCTGTGCAACACCGCCAACCCCCAAGAGTTACTGGACTGCACCCACTCAAAGGCACGTGACTTCAAAAGGGGGTGAGAAGGGGAGACGATGGGTGCTTTGGCGGGGAGGGGGGGCTGAGGCATGGGCAAAGGACGCTCCTCCACTGGTCCCCCACAAGGCGTGCACACGGCTGAGACACATCACTGCTCGGAGCAGATCCCCCGACGCGACCGACACAGTGGCCCCGTACACCATCACAGACCCGTCCAACGGTGTGGTCTGCAGGACGATGGACATACCAGAGCCACCAAAAGCCACACCACACGCAACACCTCCAGCAACGGGATGCGGCGCAGGCGTTGGAAACCCTCCCACTTCGATTACCCCCTTGAAAAGGAGGGCCGGGGGGGGGGGGCGGGAGGGGCATGACGGGGTCTAGGGGTAGAGGGGGGCGAGGTCACTCCTCCTTTGGCACTCCTCCCCCCCACCCCACCCCACCTCACCCACCGTCTCTGCCGCGGCAGCAGATGCCGATCCTCAGAATGACCCCGCACTCGCGAGCAGGGCCAGGGGCATATGGCCCCGCAGGAACAGCCAATGGGAAGCACGTAGGCCGCTGGGAATGCAGCGGTGCTGAGCAGAGGCCTCATTTGGCTGTAGGAAGAGCGAGCAAGACATATCACAGAGAGCACTCAGGCTCTGAGGGAAAAGAGGGGCTGTCCTTGGGGCAAAAAAAGAAAAAAGAAGCCGGCCTCCAGTACACCTGGACTCAGCAGTGGACCAGTTCCGCTGTTGATTACCGGGCGGTTGACCATCGCCCGCCGTCGGTTCGGCTCCAACCGTCGTCGGTTAGCCGCACTCCTGCCACCAAAGGACTCAGGCTGTCCTAAGTGGCGGGGGCGGGGGCGGTGGGGGGGGGGGGGGGATAGCCCATTCTCAGAGGACAGCCCTGGCACCCCCTGGGCAGCCTCCCAAGAGCAAACGCCAGGCCGACCTTCTGAGGGTGTGCAGAAGGAGGCCAAAGCTCTGCAGATAGGGACCGCATGCAAACCCTTGCACTGTTTGGAAGGCACGAGTGTGTGGGGGGGTTTCGTGGCAGCAGTTCTGTGCTGCCACGGGGCAGGCCGGCGCCATGTGATCTGCGCACTGCCCCGTACCAGGACACGAATGCCGAGGCAGACCAGACGGGCGGGGCCTGGCCACACATGGCGACAGCCGCGCGACTCGAAGATGTGCAGGGGAGCTACCCTGTGCATCGTTGACACGTACATTGCACACGAGCAAGACCGCGCAGCTGCGCCTGCGCGGCGAATAGAGCGATGCGGAGGCGGCGCGCCTGCAGCAGCCCGGCCGCCGTGGGGCTCGGCCACGGCACCCACCTGCAGCGCGCAAGCCGTGGGTTTGAGCCAAGGCACCCGACTGTACCCTGCTTGCCGTGGGGCCGCACCACCGCTACCCCGCCGGCCGCTGTTATACCCGGTGGGATCGGCGCCGTGGTGTAGCACCTGGTGAGACGGCCCGCGGTGCATGCAGTGCGATGAATGGGTTCCTCCCTCATCTTCAGAGGAGTGAATGCGGGTGAAGGAGAACCAGAAGAAAACACTGGAAGGACATGGGGAAGGACACATGAACGGGAGCTGTGCAGCTGAGGTCAGACGAGGGGGATACAGGGGGTTAGAAGGGGGAGGGGGGGAGACAGACGAGACTGGTCATCCGAACAACTTGCCCTTCATTTTGCCGAAGAATCCTTTCTTCTGCGGGGGAGGGCCCACGGCAGGAGAATCACGGAAGTCGTCCCGAGCGGGACTATCTGACCGACCTGCGGGAAGCAGAAAGAAACTGTGGCGGTGACGTGAACACGAATACAAAGGCTCAAGAATGTTGAAACACTGGTTGAGGTCGCTTGAACACGGCACAAGAGGCAGTGAGAACATGTACCATACCAATGATGTGCTGCTGCCATGTAGCACAGCACAGCACAGCACAGCACAGCACAGCACAGCACAGCACAGCACAGCACAGCACAGCACAGCACAGCACAGCACAGCACAGCACAGCACAGCACAGCACAGCACAGCACAGCACAGCACAGCACAGCACAGCACAGCACACCACAGCACAGCAGCTGTACTGTGCTGTACAGCACAGCACAAGTTTCCACATGTGGGCTGTGCCTGTGCCCTGCCGTGCCGTTCATGGGTCCGGTCGGCCCCACATGCGTCCACATGGGCCTTATCACGTGTGATCACAGGGCTCCTGCGGCATGCCCACAATGGCAATGGCCGGGGCCGAGCATTGGACAGGGGCCAGGGCAGGGGCAAGGCCTGCGCAGGGTCAAGGGCAGGGGCAGAGGAATGTGCAATTGCACCGCGGTGTGCGGTAGGACGAGTGCCACCCTTGATCTTACTCCTCCTTCACACAGACAGACAGACACCAGTGACACCACCATCCTGACAGACAGAGAGACCCTGAGCCCCAAGTGGTACATCCCACTAATCCTCAAGAGGGGGCGGAGTTGCAACAAAGCCCATGAACTGCCAACAGACAGCACTTGCCCTTGGGTGACAGTGACACTTGTGCGGCGTAGGCGTGTTTTACAACACACCTGCGGCGGCGCCTGAGGGAGACGGCCTCTCGGCTGGTGGCGATGTGGGTGGCGACATGCGCCTAGGCTGCTGCGGTGGCTGCTGTGGTGACTGCTGTGGGGACAGCTGCGCATCCTCGGGACCTGCACAAGTAGCAGACACCTTGTGAAGAGAGGCATTGGGGTGGGGTTGGGGGAGGGCTCTGCATTCTACTCTCTTTGGTGTGAAGGTTACGGATTGTGGTCGTGTGACGGGAGGGTCTAATGTAATTCTAGACTCCAACCACCCGACGTAAGCGGGGGGGGGGGGGGTCGGAGGGCGATGACGTTGTTGTTGTTGTTGTTGTTGTTGTTGTTGTTGTTGTTGTTGTTGTTGTTGTTGTTGTTGTTGTTGTTGTTGTTGTTGTTGTTGTTGTTGTTGTTACTGTTACGGCTGCTGCTGCTGCTGTTGTTGTTGTTGTTGTTCTTTGCCGCCGTTTGCCGCTGTTTGCCGCCGTTTGCCGCTGTTTGTTGCTGTTTGCCACTGTTGTTGCCGCTGTTGTTGCCGCTGTTGTTGCCGCTGTTGTTGCCGCTGTTGCTGCTGCTGCTGCTGCTGCTGCTGCGACTGCTGCTGCTGCTGGGACTGCTGCTACCGCTGCTGCTGCTGCTCCACCTGCTGCGGCCGCGGCTGCTGCTGCGGCTGCAGCGGCTGTGGCGCCGTTTTGCCGTTTTGCCATGTTGCCCTATTGCCCTGTTTTGCTGTTGCCCTTGCGGTTGTCCTTGCGGTTGCCGTTACCGATGCCGTTGCGGTTGCGGTTGCGCGGTGGCGGTTGCCGTTGCCGTTGCCGTTGCCATTGCCTGCTGTTGCTGTTGCTGTTGCTGTTGCTGTTGCTGTTGCTGTTGCTGTTGCTGTTGCTGTTGCTGCTGCTGTTGCTGTTGCTGTTGTTGTTGTTGTTGTTGCTGTTGTTGTTGTTGTTGTTGTTGTTGTTGTTGCTGTTGTTGTTGTTGTTGTTGTTACGGCTGCTGCTGTTGTTGTTGTTGTTGCTGTTTGCCGCCGTTTGCCGCTGTTTGCCGCTGTTTGCCGCTGTTTGCTGCTGTTTGCCACTGTTGTTGCCGCTGTTGTTGCCGCTGTTGTTGTGGCTGTTGTTGCTGCTGTTGTTGCCGCTGTTGTTACTGCTGTTGTTGCCGCTGTTGCTACTGCTGCTGCTGCTGCTGCTGCTGCTGCTGCTGCTGCTGCTGCGACCGCTGCTGCTGTTGCGACTGCTGCCGCCGCCGCCGCTGCTGCTCCACCCGCTGCGGCCGCGGCTGCCGCTGCGGCTGCAGCGGCTGTGGCGCCGTTTTGCCGTTTTGCCGTGTTGCTCTGGTGCCCTGTTTTGCTGTTGCCCTTGGGGTTGCCCTTGCGGTTGCCGTTACCGATGCCGTTGCGGTTGCGGTTGCGCGGTGGCGGTTGCCGTTGCCGTTGCCGTTGCCATTGCCTGCTGTTGCTGTTGCTGTTGCTGTTGCTGTTGCTGTTGCTGTTGCTGTTGCTGTTGCTGTTGTTGTTGCTGTTGCTGCTGTTGTTGTTGTTGTTCGTGTTGTTGTTCGTGTTGTTGTTGTTGTTGTTGTTGTTGTTGTTGTTGTTGTTGTTGTTGTTGTTGTTGTTGTTGTTGTTGTTGTTGTTGTTGTTGTTGTTGTTGTTGTTGTTGTTGTTGTTGTTGTAGCGGTGTAGCGGTGATGGGCCTGTTATGCGCGCGGCAGCGCGTCCCCCCGTAGGATCACACAGCAGGGCATGCTGGATGGCATATGCCGCCACCAGCACACAGGTGCACACGGCACAGCATAGCTACACCGTGACACCACCATCTGTGGTACTCAGTCCCACAGAATAAAACGGGGTCCCAGCCCCACTGAATAAAAGGGGGCCAACCCCACAGAGTAAAAGGGGACCCAGCCCCACTGATTGAAAGGGGACCCAGCCCCATAGAGTAGGAGGGGACCCAGCCCCATTGCTTGACAGGGGACCCAGCCCCACACTGTAAAAGGGGACCCAGCCCCTGAGATCTGGATCAGCAGTGGGACAGAACCACACATGCTGTGCGCCGTAGAAGGCGGACGGGTGCTCCAGGGAGCCAGGTATCTGCAATAGATCCTCCCGCCATTCGATTGCAAGGGGACCCAGCCCCACACAGTAAAAAGGGATCCAGCCCCATATAATGAAGGGGGACCAAGCCCCATTGATTGAAAGGGGACCCAGCCCCATTGATTGAAAGGGGACCCAGCCCCATATACTGAAAGGGGACCCAGCCCCATTGATTGAAAGGCGACCCAGCCCCATTGATTGAAGGGGACCCAGCCCCATATAATGAAAGGGGACCCAGCCCCATTGATTGGACTGGGACCCAGCCCCATATAATGAAAGGGGACCCAGCCCGATTGATTGATAGGGGACCCAGCCCCATATAATGAAAGGGGACCCAGCCCCATTGGTTGAAAGGGGACCTAGCCCCATATACTGAAAGGGGACCCAGCCCCATTGATTGAAAGGCGACCCAGCCCCATATAATGAAAGGGGACCCAGCCCCATTGATTGAAGGGGACCCAGCCCCATATAATGAAAGGGGACCCAGCCCCATTGATTGGACTGGGACCCAGCCCCATATAATGAAAGGGGACCCAGCCCGATTCATTGATAGGGGACCCAGCCCCATATAATGAAAGGGGACCCAGCCCCATTGGTTGAAAGGGGACCTAGCCCCATAGATTGAAAGGGGACCCAGCCCCATTGATGGAAAGGGGACCCAGCCCCATTGATTGAAGGGGACCCAGCCCCATATAATGAAAGGGGACCCAGCCCCATTGATTGAAAGGGGACCGAGCCCCATATAATGAAAGGGGACCCAGCCCCATTGATTGATGGGTACACAGCCCCATATAATGAAAGGGGACCCAGCCCCATTGGTTGAAAGGGGACCCAGCCCCATTGATTGAAAGGGGACCCAGCCCCATTGATTGAAAGGGGACCCAGCCCCATTGATTGAAAGGGGACCCAGCCCCATATAATGAAAGGGGACCCAGCCCCATTGGTTGAAAGGGGACCCAGCCCCATATAATGAAAGGGGACCCAGCCCCATTGATTGAAAGGGGACTCAGCCCCTTGTAGCATACCTCCACAGGGCCCAGCCCAAGTATACTTCCATAGGGGACCCCATCCCCATAACACCAGATATCTAGGGGCCCAGCCCCTCATGCTTCGACTGTGGATTGCCCTACCAGCGAGCAGGGGCCTGCTGTGTGCCTAGGCGAGGATGTTGTTGTTGTTGTTGTTGTTGTTGTTGTTGTTGTTGTTGTTGTTGTTGTTGTTGTTGTTGTTGTTAGTGTTGTTGTTGTTGTTGTTGTTGTTGTTGTTGTTGTTGTTGTTGTTGTTGTTGTTTTTGTTGTTGTTGTTGTTGTTGTTGTTGTTGTTGTTGTCGTTGTTGTTGTTGTTGTTAGTGTTGTTGTTGTTGTTGTTGTTGTTGTTGTTGTTGTTGTTGTTGTTGTTGTTGTTGTTGTTGTTGTAGCGGTGTAGCGGTGTAGCGGTGATGGGCCTGTTATGCGCGCGGCATCGCGTCCCCCCGTAGGATCACACAGCAGGGCAGGCTGGATGGCATATGCCGCCACCAGCACACAGGTGCACACGGCACAGCATAGCTACACCGTGACACCACCATCCGTGGTACTCAGTCCCACAGAATAAAACGGGGTCCCAGCCCCACTGAATAAAAGGGGGCCAGCCCCACAGAGTAAAAGGGGACCTTGCCCCACTGATTGAAAGGGGACCCAGCCCCATAGAGTAGGAGGGGGACCCAGCCCCATTGCTTGACAGGGGACCCAGCCCCACACTGTAAAAGGGGACCCAGCCCCTGAGATCTGGATCAGCAGTGGGACAAAACCACACATGCTGTGCGCCGTAGAAGGCGGACGGGTGCGCCAGGGAGCCAGGTATCTGCAATAGATCCTCCCGCCAGTCGATTGCAAGGGGACCCAGCCCCATAGGGTAGGAGGGGATCCAACCCCACTGATTGAGAGGGGACCCAGCCCCTGAGATCTGGATCAGCAGTGGGACAGAACCACACATGCTGTGCGCCGTAGAAGGCGGACGGGTGCGCCAGGGAGCCAGGTATCTGCAATAGATCCTCCCGCCAGTCGATTGCAAGGGGACCCAGCCCCATAGGGTAGGAGGGGATCCAACCCCACTGATTGAGAGGGGACCCAGCCCCTGAGATCTGGATCAGCAGTGGGACAGAACCACACATGCTGTGCGCCGTAGAAGGCGGACGGGTGCTCCAGGGAGCCAGGTATCTGCAATAGATCCTCCCGCCATTCGATTGCAAGGGGACCCAGCCCCACACAGTAAGAGGGGATCCAGCCCCATATAATGAAGGGGGACCAAGCCCCATTGATTGAAAGGGGACCCAGCCCCATTGATTGAAAGGGGACCCAGCCCCATAGATTGAAAGGGGACCCAGCCCCATTGATTGAAAGGGGACCCAGCCCCATTGATTTAAGGGGACCCAGCCCCGTATAATGAAAGGGGACCCAGCCCCATTGATTGGACGGGGACCCAGCCCCATATAATGAAAGGGGACCCAGCCCCATTGATTGATAGGGGACCCAGCCCCATATAATGAAAGGGGACCTAGCCCCATTGATTGAGAGGGGACCCAGCCCCATTGATTGAAAGGGG